>MU223288.1:79213-105232 GCA_018584345.1 Thuja plicata
GTTTGCAAATAATGTATTTAAGTTTGATATTTGTTCTGTCATTTAGTTGAGTGGACATGTTGTGTTTTCACTCCACTTGGAAGATGACAAGGATGATCAAACTTGGTCTAGGTGGATCTAGGCATCCATTTTCTGTGGTAGAGGTTATTTTCCAAATGTCGGCACTTTGGACAATGTGTAAGGTAATCATGACTGAAACAGTTATGATGGATTCCTATGACGGTTAATAATATTTGTAAGAGATAATTGTGAAAGATTCGATGACGGGTGAAGACATGCAAGAAATGTGGCAACTGATCATGTTGAGTATTGTACACTCTTCTGCAACCGTGTGTTCATATTTTCTCAGAGAATGGTAAAACCCTAATATGGCTTCTTTTTGGAAGTTGCCCTAAAAAGGGAAGCGCATGATATAAGCATTTTTAGGGTTGCAAATCAGAAGTGAAGTTAGTGTATTGTTGGTATGCTGTTATGCTGCCAGATTTGTCTTCAAGTGTCGATTATCTCCTGGAAGAACTTGCATTGCAAGTGTATTGTAAACAGTAATAGTTTTGATTAATACATTGTGCAGGTTTTGGAGTGCTGGGGTTTTTTACTGAAAGGTTTTCCCCCGGGTAAATCATTATGTCATTCTCATTTTTCTATGTATGCATGTTATTGTATTATCATTCTGTAATTGATAAGGGTTAAATCTGAATTTGCACCATCCTCTTCTCAGGAGTTTAACGTAGGGAACTATTTTTTGCGCACTTAGTTTCCTTTCATTTCTCAGTATATTCTTCTTCTTCTTCTTCTTCAGAATCTCCTCCCTCCTCCTTCTTTGTTTGCAGGTCCTTCAATTTCCTTATATCCTCCTCCATCCTTTTGTTCTTGGCTACTTGTTCTTTGAAAATTTTGGCCAACTCCACATTTGTGATTCTAGTGGGGACTTCCTCTTCTTGAGAACTTTCTATTATGTCACCCATTCTTCTCTTCTTCCAAGATCTTAGCAGGCTCTGATACCACCTGATGCAGAGAGAAGTACAAGAAGACCTAGGTGGGATCTAACTCCTTGTCAAATCTTAAAACTCCTTTCTTGGACACCCCAACTCCACCAATGTCTTCAAAGGGTGTATTTTGACTTGCCAAAGGGATCAATATGCTTCCCCTATCCTCCCTTGACTCTCCAAGCCAAGTTGTAGAACTCTGCAATTTCTCCTTTAGGGACACCTTCCCTAAACCAAGAAAAATAGTATAAACCTTCACCAAAAACTTAGGAATCCTATCCTAAGTGATTGAAGACTTCAAATGGACCCCAAGAGTCAATAATCCACCACTGGATTTGGTCTTGTAGACCCAAGGATAATCAAATCCTAAATGAGCTAGGATTCCTTGTAGCCCTAACCAGAGGGTTTTTGGGACTTAAATTTCAAATGCAGAAGGATGTAATAGATCTAATTGGGTTTATAAACACCCTTTATGGAATTTATAAACCCCTCAAAGCCTTAACACTCCATTCCACTCTTGCACCCCTGAACTCTCACAAAACACACACCTAATTAGCTAGGTTAGACTTGGTTTGTTAAGCAAGTGGTTGAAGACAGGTTCATGGAGTAAATGAAAGGGCTTAGATGGATTCCCCTACCCCAAAATAGTATAGAACCACTCTTAGTTAGATCCTTCTAAACACATATTGCACATGCATGTGACTGTCCTGAAAAGCCAGGCTAATTACATAAAGATAATTAGCCTAGGGCTTGGTCTCATAAATCTTAGGACTAACTTTGAGTGTCTGAGCTTTAGGATTCTTAAAGACCATGATCCTAACTTGTATTTTCAAAGTGACCAAGTAGATCCACTAGATAAATCTCAAGTTAGGATCACATCTTTGTGACTAAGCTAGTAAACCTTGGTTTCTCAAATAGTGAGCAAGTAAATTCAATAACTTTTGACAAACTTCAGAAAAACAACTCAAACCAACTAGAATGCTCAAGAAACTCAAAAAATCACATATTTCTATAATTGGATCCACAAGATGAATTTGTACCAGGTCGTACACTATCAAAATGACCCAAAACACTCTTCTATTTCCTCCCCTGAACATCAAGCTCCGTATACAGTAAGTTCCAACCTTCATGGAAGGCATCAGATTACCTAATATCATCATATAGGAATTATGGATGCTTTAAGAAGTGGGTGAGGTCGGTTACAATGAAGTTGTCATTCTTCGAGCAACATTTTACAAAAGTTGCTCATGCAACATTTTGCAAAAAGATAACTTTTTGGCAACATATGGGAAAGTTGCTATTTTGGTTAAATGCTAACCTTATCGACCCCCAATGATGTGGGAGAGGTTCAAACATGACAAGAACCTATCTAAGGACATAAAACACAACTTCTAACCAAACACTAAATCACCAAAACTAACATGGTCTAACTATGGTTTCAGGAACCTAGGTTTATAACTCACCTTAGGTCCTTCACCTTACATCATAGACCCACACAACCATACACACACAAGGGTGATCTCAAGGATGCACCTTATTAAAAACACTAAAGAAAGAAAATTAAGAAATTTAGGAGGTTCCCTGCACCAATTTAGAATTATAGAGAAACATAGAAGACAACGACAAGCTTTACACCCTATGAATTGGATTATGGTAAAACTATTGTTTTTCCTATTGAACTTGAATATAAGACATTGTGTACTACATTACAACTTGATATGGGTCTCTCACAAGCACAAAAAGAGAAACTTGAACAACTCAATGCACTTAATAAAATATGGATGGTCACATTTTAACAAACACAACTAATACAACAAAAAATGACCAAGTGGCATGAAAAATATATAAAATTAAAAGAGCTTCATGAGCATGATTGGGCTCTTCTCTATGACTCCGGCTATCAGGATCACAAAGGGAAATTGCAGTCTAGGTTTCTTGGCCCCTCATATTGAGAAGGTTTATCCAAATGGAGAAATTAAGTTAAATAAAATAGATCATATTTAGTTTTCTCTCATGATCAATGGGCATCAAATTAAGTTATATAAGAAGCCACAAAACAAGCAGGAGTTTGTTGAGAAGCTGCAAGCACAATTTCCTCAATCCACTTCACCACCTATCACTGACTCCATTTCAAACCTTGATCCATCTACCATACCTTCCTCATCTCATACCACTCCATCATCCATTCTTGTTCATCCACCTTCAAGCCCTCCATCCATCCATGATAACTCATTTCCTTCATCTCCTCCACCACATGTTACGGATGAACCACTTGATTTACCCACACTTCCTGAAGATCACTGAATAAACAACATCAATCACATGCACACATAAACAATTACCATCCACACCTTTTTAAGTTTTAATTTATAGTTTTCAATAAAAATACATAGATACACAAAAATGCAATTTTGGGACCTCTTTCCTACTGATTCACAGGACCTGATTCTAGGCCTATGTTTTGTACCCTTCAACATACAACATCATCCCATAAAGCTGGACATTTAGCACCACTTTTCAAATTTGTCTATTGCTTCAAACTTGGCTTGATATCTGTCACTACAACTCACATCACTTTATCTCTCTGCCATCATTTTTGATGAAGCACTCTCGCAACGTTAGGTACACTATCCTCGTTATATATTTTAAATATGTCTTGATTATGATTTATTAGTATTGTCACACAAAATTATATTTATTATATATAATATTATATCTTTTAATATAATTTCCATCATTTGAGGAAAAATGAGCATTTCTTTTTTTTTTGGGGGGGGGGTGTCTTGTGTATCAAGTCAGTTCAATTGTACAAAAGTACCCATCCATCTTTTCTACAACTAAGAAAGTTTCAATTTCTAAACTTGTGTGTCATCATATTGTAATGTGTTTGAAATTTGAGGTGATAACATGTACACTCCTAATCAACAAGTTTCCAATGTAATTATTAAATGGAATTAATTCGCATGAGAATGGATTTAGTTTATTTATGCATAAGTTAAAAGAATGAAATCAATCATTCACATAACACTCACCTTTTCACTATGATTTTTGAAACAACCAATAGAAGTCAACTATACATTAGGAGAGATTTATGTTGTAGAAGAGATAATAGTGTGAGGTATATACATAGAGTAATTTAGGTTTCTTTTTTTAAATTGTAAAGAAAAATTGGTTGTTAAAGAATTGGGTAGGAAAAAAATAGAGGAAGTCGTGGATAGTGATCCTATCCATATGGAACCCATAGAACATACACTAGTTCTTTGGGAAGCGAGTAGTATACTATTCTTTGAATGAGCTAAATGGATTCCCTATTTTCTAAGGTTGACATGGTATAATTCTGAAATGATAGAACAATTTGAAGCCACTTTTGTGAATAATGAAGAAATTGTTAACGGGATGAGAATCGATGAATATGAGGTTGTGATATTAGAATTTTATGGCCTTGTTAGAATGGGAGTCGAAGAGTACCCAACATCTCTGGATGTAGAATCTATAAGGAGATAAATTTGAATGGGTAGGGGAGGATTTTTATTCTATAACCTAGGGTAAAAAATTCTTATCTCTTCAACCACTATGGAGAGAGGTTGTAGGTCATGTAATTAGGTACATAAAATGTGAAGGCTGCCATTCTATATTGTATACTTATTGAATCTAAAATTATTGAGTCATCTATGACATAATAGACTAGTTAATGTCTGAAGTTATCTCCATCAAACGTTTACTAGGATGATACATAGTATAGGGAAAAGGGTACACAGACTTCTCTTTCTCATGATTTTTTACTTGTATTATTGGTAAAATATAGTCTTTCTAGCCAGTATCTAAATATTTCCTAGCATGAATTTTTAGACTGGGATAATCTAGCCAATATGCTTCTCTGAAATATGCCAAATGAAGAAATAATTAAAGAGAATGCACAATTCAATGAACAATTAGAAGAGGAAGGGTTAAACCCTCCAAGATTCCCCACTATACAAGATATTGTACACAAATACATGGATTTAGAAGAGAAGATAATAGGGAAATTGAAAACCCCTAAAAAGAAATCACTTGTAGCCACTGTGGAAGTGTCTGAAACTTTAAATAAATAGGGATATGAGTCTTCCTAGGAACTGGAAACATATTTACTCAAGTAATGACCAAGGAAAAGAAAAGATTCATTAACTTCTTCATCCTATAGTAAAAAGGATAAAAAGAAGAACACGAATCCTCTAATAAGAAACCCTTGAAGGACAAACCCTCCAAATCCAGTTAGAAATAGATAAGGATAGAAGAAGTAGAGAATATTGAGAAAGGGTTGAGGAAGAAAAAAAACTATAGAGAAGTAATATGAGGAGCTTCCTAAAAGACTCAAGAGGGTCCTCTGATAGAAGGAATTAGAGAAGAACAATAGATAGAGCGAATTGGAGAGGCAAAACGTATAGTGAAAAATCTTGAGGAATAACTAAATGGGGAAACATATAAGGAAAGAGTGAAGAAGAGTTTCGTAAGGGAAACCAAAACTCCTAAAAGGCGTTCATGCTACCTTAGAAAGAAAGATGAGCCATCTAATCCCTCAAGAAATATTTTTACAAATGAAGATACTGGCTCCAAAATGGATTATTTCCTTAAAGGAGAAAAAGAATGGGAGAAATTTTAACAAGAAGGAATTCAACAGGAGAATTTAGAGGAACCACATAATCAAAGTGATACAAAATATATTAACTTTGGGTTGGAATAAGAACTGCCTTATGTAGAGGAATTGCCTCATATAGAGGAATAGGAGGTTGAGCCTCTAGGGAAATAATTAAAACCAACATATGACTCTATTGCACCTTTAGTTTTACCAATAAAATTGGAGCCAACATCTGGTAGACAGCCAAAGTACATCCTCATAGATGATAGTGAAGATAATGAGTTGCAGGTTGCACTATGAAAAATCAAACTTCTTAAGGATGAGCTAAAATTGGAAAAAGGTAAAGAAGTAGAACTCGATGCATAGGTGAAGAATTTGGGAACTAAGATTAAAACCAAGTCGATGAAAAAGAAGAAAGTTCAAAAGGATAGTACTGAAGAAGAATTCATCACATAATCATCACCTATTCTTACCATAGTCACAGTTGAATGGAAATGTGGAGACTGTATTTGAAATTTGTGGCACAAAAATTAGTGGGTTAAAGAAAAAGAGAAAATGCACCTTGAGGAGAAAGAACAAGATGTAAAGAAACTAAAGGTCTCCTTAGAACACATGGTGGATTTGGAAAAATCAATTGCATACTTGTTGACCCTAGCAAAGGATTGAGTAATAATCTACTCTCCTTGGTTGACCTAGGGTCATTTCTTCTTTTTTTTTTTTTTCTAAATTTCCCCAAGACATGAAAGATCAAATATGCGAGTTCTACATGCATAAATTACCAGTACCATACAAATCAACTTGGAATCCTTTTCTTTATATTGGAGATATATAGATAAGGTCTTTAATCTCTTACCTAAGAAATAAAAAGGAATCAGGAGAGTTAGCAATAACCTACCATGATAGAGAAAAGAGTCACCCACTGTTTATAAGAGCAGAAACATAAATGCCATCATGGATAATTGATGAGTGGGTTTAAATGATACATTAAGGTACAATTGCAGAGATAGTTCACCAATGCATACTACAAGAATACAATAGAATTAATGACTTGTTTGCTGCACATAGGAAGGAAATCAAGGATGCATGTCAAGAGTGATGGTCTTACCACACCCAACAAGTAAGTATAAGTTGTCCCACTCCATTTAAAATTGCATTGCACTAGAATCTAGGATAGTTAAGTATATTTGAGTAGCAGTGGACACTGAGAATTGTTGGTGTCCCTTAAAGTTCTGATACCATTACTCCTTACCGAGTGTCACACTAGTTGGGAGGGAAGGTAGTATACTTTGTTAAGGAGATAGAAAGATGGGAGAAGATTAGAGGAAAGAAGGGCTTCTACATGATAGAAGGCATAAGACTTAAGAAAAACTTGTTGAGTGTTTGACAACTTGTAGACAAGGGCTATCATTTAAAGTTCAATGATGGAAAATGTACTATACGAAGTCAGTCATGAGAGTTGATCACATCAAGTACAAAGTCAAGAGGTAGTGTGTTTGAATTGAATACTACAGAGGCTACTTTTTTTTTTGTGAAGGTTGATGACAGTTGGTTATGGGTAGAAGGTTTTCTCATATAAATTTTCATAAAATTGTGACAACAAGTATGACAAATGCAGTCAAAGATTTACCAAAAATTGTGAAGCTTTGTAACACAATGTGTAGAGAGTGTGTGATGGGAAAACAAAATAGAAGTAGTTTTCAGAGAAAATATTACTTAGAAAAGGGGAAGTTGGATCTAGTGCATACATATCTCTGTGGTCCTAAAAGAACAAGATGATACTATGGAGAAAGGTATTTTATACTCTTTGTTGATGATTATTCTAGGATGATGTGGGTTGCATTTCTTAAAGAGAAGTCTAAAGATTTTGATAAGTTTAAGATTTTAAAATCAAAAGTTGAGAATGAATCAGGTCTGAAGATAAAATGTTTGAGGTCAGATAGTGGTAGAGAGTTTACATGAGATATTTTTAATACCTACTACGAAGAGCATAGTATTCTCAATTGGACAAGTATTTACTACATCTTGGTTTCAGAAAAGGTAGAATAGACAATAATTTGTATTTGAGAACTAGTGAAAATGAAATCTTTATTGTTGAAGTCTTTTTAGATTATATTATTTTTGGAGGAAATGATGAGATGAGAAAGAATTTTTCTAAAGAAATGAAAAATGAATTTCAAATGTCTATGATTGGTGAAATGAAGTTTTTCCTTGGTTTACAAATTACTCAAGATAAGCATGGTATTTTCATCTCTCAAACCAAGTATCTTAAGGAATTGTTGAAATATTTTTGAATGGAAGATTGTAAACTTGTTGGAACACCTATGGTTACTGGTTGTAAGCTTACTACTACTGATGAATCTTAGAGTGTTTTTTCAGACAAAGTATAGATCCATGATTGGAGGCTTACAATATCTAACTCAGACTAGACCAGACATTGCTGATGTAGTTGTAATTGTTGTGAGGTTTCAAGAAGATCCTAAAGAGAATCATCTTTCTATAGTTAAGAGGATATTAAAATATCTGAAAGGAACACTAGAATATGGCTTATGGTACAAAAAATATGATAATTTTACTTGCATGCTTATACTGATGCTAATTCGGAAGGAAGCGTTGATAACAGAAAGAGAAAAAGTGGTGGTGCATTTTTTCTTGGAAAAAGGTTGGTTTCATGGTTAAGTAAGAAGCAATATTGTATAGATCAGTCTACTACTGAATCAAACTATGTGGCTATTGCTATAAATTGTACACAGATCATATGGATGAAGTAGATATTGAAGGATATTTGAATTACTTTTGAAGAAATAATGGTTATATATTGTGATAATACAAGCACAGTGAACATGTCAAAGAAACTTGTTATGCATGGTTTTGTAAAAGGCGTTGACATTCATGTTTTGTCATTGATGCCAACATATATTTTAGTTGAATTCTCAGACAAACTGGTTATCACTGGTATAGGGAAGACTGACAGAAGTGTAATGATACTGTACGAGATTTTAGAGAATGTGATCATGGAGATGTATATAGGGATGAGAAGTGATCTTATATCTCAGGTCACTTGGCTTGATCTTACTGTTGGCATAAGTTACAGTTGTTTTGGAGAAGCCTGGGTACAAAATAATGAAAGAGTTGGTCTCTGAGTTTTGGAGATAACTTGGATGCAAGCATGAGTTATTATTTGTGAGCTTAAGGCATGGTAGAAGATATGTTGGAGAATGTTACTTGTGATTTTTGGGTCATTGTGTTCTTGGTGACGTCAGTTGATGCATGTGATCTTGCGAAGATCTATTTGTGGCCGACTACAACAATGAAACATGTTTAGAGGATGGTGAGAATGGATTACGGATCTTGGAGTATAATTGATGAGTTGTAATTGATGTTTACTTATGTAAGGTACCATGTGTATCTTAGCAAGGGTCTATTTAATTTTTTATACATTGGGGAAGTCTTAATAGGACGACCTAATTGTTTATTGTAAAATTGTATAAATAAGATTTTTTTCTTGTGAACAAGTGGAAGTGTAGAATGTGAAAGTTGCAAGCTTGTATTTGTGAATTCCGCTGGATGTAGAGAAGAGGTGGTGATTGTGATGAACTTCATTGGAATTGTTTAAGCAAGGAAAGTTGTTATCAATCAGTTCACTAGTTATTGTTACTCCTATATTTATATTTCAGAGAGTGAGTACAGAAGGTGGATTTAACCTTCACATTTGGGTAGTGTGCCTGGGTAGTGAGCCTCATGTTTCTCTTGAATCCTAACATGGTCTGTCCTTTAACATGGAATTTATACTATATGTAATATTAAGCTTCTAATAGGGATAAGTCTCCGAACAAGGATACAATACTTTCAATGCATTATTTATGGGTGCTCATTCCCATCAGGGTTTTTTCATTAACAAGAATTCCTCAAAAATAATTTCTTATGTTATGGTATTACATTTGATGAGTTTAGATTTGTATTAAGTAATTGGTTTATAAATTTTAAAGTTTAATTTATTTGTCTCACAACTGATTCACCCTCTCCTCTCAGTTGTGTTGGTGGACTATTATTGCTAACAATTGATATTAGAGCTTGTGGTCCTTTGAGATAAAGCTTAACAGCTTGAGGTGATCCTGAAGATGGCGTAATATAGGAAGGAGAGTCCAAAATTTGATCCTAAAAATATTGACAGTTGGAAGAACAAGATGAGAACACACCTACTCTACTTAGGGATTGACTAATGGTTGATTACTAAGAAGGTTGCACAAATCAAGACTGAAGATGAATTAGAAACTACATATATGCAGATGAAAATAAGTTTTTTAGCTGTAATATGGTTGCAAGAGAATCATTGATCAGTGTGCTCTCTGAGGGTGAATTCACAGAGGTTAAAAACTTGGGTTCTACACACAAAATCTAGACAAGGCTAGAGGCACTATATGAAGGAGATAAGTTTACTATGCAAGAAAAGTTTTAGAATTGGAAGACTAAGATGGAATTTTAAGAATGCGAGATGATGAGAATGTCAGAGCATATGTATAGAGGGTTATATAGGTTGTTACAGGGATTAGAAACTCAAGAGGCACATATAATGAAGAATAAGTGATTGCAAAAATTATCTGATCTTTGACACCTGTCTACAAAACTAAAGTGAAAGTAATAGAAGAGATCATACCTCTACCAAAAAACTTCAACAGAGAGGTATTGATTTCTAAATTGGCCACCTTTGAGGCCGCAGAGCTGGGAGATACATTACCTAAGGTGGAATCTACATTCAAGGCAACTGTGAACAATGACAAAAAATATTTATTAAGTCTTGCGAGCACCAACAAAGATAATAGGTATGAAAAGCTTGGTGAATATGCTGAGGATTGGGCAAAGATAGTAGAAGGGGAAAGAAAACTAGTTGAACTTGTGGCTTTGATCGCAAGAAGAGAAAAGAGAAGTAAGGGTAAATTTTAAGGAAAGTCATCGTTGAAGTTTTTTCTATGTAATAAGATTGGTCATTTTGCATCTAGATGTCCTACAAGGGTTCCTAAGCATAAGCCTAAGTTTCATAGACTAGATTATTCTAAGGATAAGGAATGTTACTATGCTAGTGAAGGTGTGTATGATGATGATATTGTGGATTGTGATGAATTTGGATTTATTTCTATTAAAGATGATGAGCCTATTCATGAAGAAAGAGCCTTGGTTTCTCATGTTGAAAAGAAATCTGAATGGGTCATAGATAGTGGTTGTTCACATCATATGTCTGGTGATAAAAGAAAGTTTTTTCAGCTAAATAAATATGATGGTGGTGTAGTCAGATTTGGTGATAACACTCCAAAATTGATCATTGGAGTAGGTTCAATTACTCTTGATGATAAAACTAATACTGACAATGTATATCTTGTTGATGGACTCAATCACAACTTGTTGAGTGTTGGACAACTTGTAGACAAGGCTTATCATTTTAAGTTCAATGATCAAAATTTTACTATCAGAAGTCAGTCACGAGAGTTGATCGCATCAGGTACAAAATCATGAGGTAATGTTTTTGAATTGAATACTACATAGGATACTTGTTTTGTTGCGAAGGTTGATGACAGTTGGTTATGGCATAAAAGGTTTTGTTATATAAATTTTGATAACATTGTAAAAGAAAGTATGATAAATGCAGTCAAAGATTTACCAAAAATTGTAAAGCCCTCTAACACCATGTGTAGAGAGTGTGTTAAGGGGAAACAAACTAGAAGCAGTTTTCAGAGAAAATATTACTCAACAAAGGGGAAGTTGGATCTGGTGCATACAGATCTCTGTGGTCCTACAAGAACAATATCATACTATGGAGAAAGGTATTTTATACTATTTGTTAATGATTATTCTAGGATGATGTGGGTTTCATTTTTTAAAGAGAAGTCTCAAGCGTTGGATAAGTTTAATATTTTCAAAGCACAAGTTGAGAATGAATCAGGTTTGAGGATAAAATGTTTGAGGTCAGATAGAGGTGGAGATTTTACATTATATATTTTTAATACCTACTTTAAAGAGCATGGAATCTACAAATAAAATCATTTCCTAGCACACCACAATAGAATGTGATTGCAGAGTGAAGAAACAAAACCATACTAGATGCTGCCATGACTATGTTGCTTGAAGGGAATGTGTCACATGTGCATTGGAGAGAAGTTTTTGGTATTGTAGTCTACACTTTAAACAAAATTCATATCAGAGAAGGTACTAATAAGACACCTTATGAACTTTGGTTTAATCATGCTCCTACTGTGAAATAATTCAGAATATTTGGTAGCAAATGTTATATCAAAAGAGATGATGAGATAGGAAAATTTGATGCTAGAAGTGATGAAGGAATTTTTCTTGGTTATTCCTTGGAAAGAATGTATGATTGTAAACAGATTACAAAGAATATGGAGATGAATGCAATTCAAGAGGAAACTCTTGAGGTTGAGAAATAAATTGAGGTATGCTTGAATGACTCTACTGAGACTCTAAAGACACCAAGGTATGTTAAGGAAAACCTTCCTGAAAATCAAATTATTGGTGAAGTAAATAAAATAATGATGACAAAATTTAGAATTTGAAATGAGATTTGTTTGATTTTACAAGTAGAACTAAAAACTATTGATGAGGCATGTAGAGATGAATCTTGGAATAAAGAAATGCATGAAGAATTGGATCAAATAGAGAAAAACACACTTGGAAATTGGTTCCTAGACCTAAGGAAAAGAATATTATAGGGACTAAATGGGTTTTTAGAAAAAAATGAATGAAGAAGGTATGGTAGTAAGGAATAAGGCTAGACTGGTTTGTAAAGGATACTCACAACAAGAAAGCATAGACTTTGAAGAAACATTTTCTCATGTTGTGAGATTAGAAGTAGTAAGGATGTTCCTTCCTGACACAGCACACAAGAATGTTAAGGTATATCAGATGGATGTCAAATCTACATTTCTGAATGGAGATCTAAAGGATGAAGTCTACATTGAGAATCCTGATGGCTTTCCTTTGACAGATGATGAAGATATGTTTTGCAAATTGGAAAAGATATTATATGGACTGAAACAAGCACCTAGAGTATGGTATGCTCGGTTGGACAACTATTTACTACATCTTGGTTTCAAAAAAGGTAGTGCAAATAGTAATTTGTATTTGATAACTAGTGAAGATTGAATATTTATTGTTGAAGTCTTTGTAGATGATATTATTTTTGGAGGAAATGATGAAATGAGCAAGAAGTTTTATGAAGAAATGAAAAATGAATTTGAAATGTATATGATTGGTGAAATGAAGTTTTTCTTTGGTTTACAAATTACTCATGATAAGCATGGTATTTTCATCTCTCAAACCAAGTATCTTAACAAATTGTTGAAAAAGTTTAGAATGGAAGATTGTAAACCTGTTGGAACACCTATGGTTACTAGTTGCAAGCTTACTACTACTGATGAATCTCAGAGTGTTTTTCAGAGAAATTACAAATCCATGATTGGGGGCTTACAATAGCTAACTCACACCAGACCAGACACTTCTAATGTAGTTGGAATTTTTTTGAGGTTTCAAGAAAATCCTAAAGAGATTAATCTTTTTGTAGTTAAGAGGATATTCATATATCTAAAAGGAACACTGGAATATGGCTTATGGTATGAAAAGTCACATAATTTTACTTTGCATGCTTATTTCGATGTTGACTGGGCAAGAAGTGTTGACAACAGAAAGAGCACAAGTGGTGGTGCATTTTTTCTTTGAAAAAGGTTGGTTTCATGGTTAAGTATAAAGAATGATTGTATAGCTCAGTCTACTATTGAATCAAAGTATGTTGTTGCTGCTATAAATTGTACATAGATTGTGTGGATGAAGCAGATGCTGAAGAATATTGGGATTACTTTTGAAGAACCAGTGGTTGTACATTGTGATAATGCAAGGACAATGAACATGTCAAAGAATCTTGTTATGCATTAAAAGACCAAACACATTTCAATCAAATACACTTTTTTCTCGAGACAAGGTTGTAGGAAAGGAAGTCAGATTGGAGTACACCAGTACAAAGGAGAAAATAGAAGATATATTTACAAAACCTTTTCCAAAATATGTTTTTATAGTATCTCAGAGGTATGCTTGGGGTGGGAACCCCTCCTTGAGAGAAATAAATGATGCATAAATAGATCAGTTGAGTAGCTATCAAAGCTATAGAAATCACTGGACTTGATGCTTGGATGCACTCCTCAAGGGAGTGATCACAGAACATATCACAACATACTTGGGTGATCAAGCACCTAGTTGTTGTAGGCATGAATATTTTAAAAAAGATACACCTTGAAGAGGTGGGATGGTCAGATAAGGAAGATAGCTATGGAACCCTTTTCTATTGATGTCAAAGGGGGAGAGATAGAAGTAGAAAATCCCTAGTGTTTTAGGGGGAGCTATGAAGAGGATATTAGGAAGATTGTATTGAGAAGGATATTGTTTGGGTTGATGAATTTTCTCATATGTTTCCATCAATAATAAAGGGGGAGATTGTTGGAATTTGTTGTGTAAGATGTGTTAAATTTCATGTTATTTCATTGATGTCAACATATGTTTCAGTTGAAGTCTCAGATAGACTAGTTATCACTAGTATAGGGAAGACTAACAGAAGTGTACGGACACTGTACGAGATTTCAGAGCATGTGAGAATGGAGATGTATACATGAATGAGCAGTGATCTTATATTTAGGTCACTTGGCTTGATCTTATTGTTGGCATAAGTTACGGTTGTTTTGGAGAAGATTGGGTACAATACAGTGACAAAGAATTGTGATAGAGTTGGTCTCTATGTTTTGGAGATAACTTGGATGCGAGCATGATTTATGATTCACAAGCTTAAGGCATGGTAGAAGATATGTTGTAGAATATTACTTATGATTTTTGGGTCGTTGTGTTCTTGGTGATGTCAGATGAAGTGTGTGATCTTGCGATGATCAATTTGTGGCTGACTACAATGATGAAACGTGTTTAAAGGATGGCGAGCATGGATTACAGATTTTGGAGTATAATTGATGAGTTGTAATTGATGTTTACTTATGTACAAGGTACTGTGTGTATCATAGAAAAGGTCTATTTAATTATTTGTACATTGGGGAAGTCTCTGACCTAATTGTTTATTGTAAACTTGTATAAAGAAGAGTTGTTTCTTGGTGGGCAAGTGGAAGTGTGGAACGTGAAAGTTGTGAGCATGTATTTGTGAAGTTTGTTGGATGTAGAGAAGAGGTAGTGATTTTGATGAGCTTCATTGGAATTTTTTAAGAAAACCAAGTTGTTATCAGTCAGTTCACTGGTTATTGTTACTCATATATCTATATTTCAGACAATGAATCCAGAAGGAGGATTTAACCTTCACATTTGGGTAGTGTGCCTAGGCAGTGAGCCTCTTGTTTCTCTTGACTCCTATCTGGGATTTTACTTTAATAGGGACTATGTATTGTCTATAATAATCAACTTCTTACATGGATAAATCTCCTAACATGGATATAATACTTTTAGTGCATTATTTGTGGGTGCTAATTCCCACTGGGTTTTTTCCCTTAACAGGGTTTCCTCGACAATAATTTCTTGTGTTATGGTATTACATTTGATGAGTTCAGATTTGGATTAAGTAATTGGTTTATAAAGTTTAAATTTTAATTTATTTCTAGCTCACAACCGATTCACCCCCCCTCTAAGTTGTGTTGGTGGACTATTATTGCTAACACTTACCACACCCAACAATTAAGAATAAGTTTCCCCACTCCATTTACAATTGCATTGCACTAGAATCTAGGATAGTTAAGTATATCTAAGTAGCAGTGGACACTGAGAATTGTTGGCTTCCCTTAAATTTATATATACCATTACTCCTTTACCGAGTGTCACACTAGCTGGGAGGGAAGGTAGTAGACTTTGTTAAGGACATAGAAAATATGGGATAATATTAGAGGAAAGAAGAGCTTCTACATGATATAAGGCATAGGAGTCACAAATGTTGTGGATTACAGGCCTGTTGTTCTTTAATATAATATTTGACCTTCTTGAGGACAGGAAGGAATTTAAGTGGGGGTGTGATGAGTCCATGTTTGGTGTCTTTTGAGGGGCATTTTAGGTTCAAATTCTTGATATTTAAGCAAAATTATCTAACACTTGGTTATACTTGAGTACATTATGATGGTTTAATATGGTTATCATATACATGACGTAATGTTATATATATTATAACTCTAGAATTATTTTTGAAGTGATAATCGATCTTGATTAAATGTGATGTTTTGAGTTATTTTGATGTGTTGTGTATATTGTCTAAACTAACCTGTAGCCACAGAACTAGATTATGGGATGGTGGAATAAATATTGCTACAGGGAATACATGGCCAAACTAACAATTAAGGAACCTTTGTGAGTCATGATGTTTCTAAACCCGTCATTTCCATGAATGGAATGGGTTAAACTAGGCGACTGGTAATGATTTTTCAACTGAAGGAAATAGTCTCACGCCAATCTAGTTGTGTGCCCCATGATGTATGTGGTTGTGTCCCATTTAACATTCCATGTTTTTAGTTTTGCTTTGGTGCATTTTTTGTTAGAACTCTTTTGAAGAGTGACAAGTGTAATGAAAATATTTTAAAGTTATTATTGTTACTTGCTTTGAGATCTCTGTCCTACGAAAATAAGAGAACTCTATTGAGAAAAGTTAGTTGATAGTTGATAAAATCACAATATTAGATTTTCTTCTAGTTAGCATAACAATTAACTCATTATTGTACTTTTTTATGGTTAATAAAAGGTGGATGGTGATTTCTATTTAAGAAGAGTATTGTGTGAATTTGAAGTTATAGATCCTCAAGCAAGGACTACTTGAGGTGATATATTCTATAATAGCATAGAAGTAGTTAGTCACATTTTAATTAGCACATTTTAAGTTATACTTGTTAACTAGATCAGTTCATCTTTCATTTAACTTCCTTGATATGATCATGGTTAATGCAAGTTTTAAAGTTACTTTCTTGTATGGTTAATGCAGGTTTAAGTAGTTAAGATTCCTGTAGTAGTCTTGTAGCTGTCTAAAAATGTCCCTAAATGTTTAACTTTAATTAAATTTATTTTAATTTATGTCCATGTAACACTATAATTAGTTTTAATTAATTATATTCACATTCCTAAGGTATTTAAATTTAATTTAAATACTTGTTCTTAATATTTTAAATCTTATTTAATATATGATTCTCCATAGTCCCCTTTTAATTAAATTTCAAATTTATTTTTTCCATCTACTTGGCTAAAATTCTTCTAAGCCTTGATTAATTTAAATCTAATTAAAATTTAATCCTAATCCCAACCTAGGAACCTAGCCTACACCCATCGCCTCACTCACTAAACCTACCTTTTGAACTAATCTATGATTAAGCCTCTAAATGGTAGTTCCTAACCTCATTAGACCTAATGAGTTTCTCACACATGTGTGAGCAACTCATCCCAAGGAAGCCACCAAACTTCCTTAAATTCTCCAACCATTCTCTTACACTCTTTTCCCCCACTCCTTTCTCCAATGTTTCTCGCACATGTGTGAGCAACCTTGGGCCCTTCAAACCTTAAATATCAATCTTGTCTCAAGGTGACTTTTTGCATGGCCATATCCTTTAGATTATGTGTTCCTTATGTGGCTCCTATGTGGATGCCACATAGGTTCCACCTCTTCCAAGCCCTCATCCTTGTTCCAAAAACCTATAAATAGGAGCCTTGCCAAGAACAAATGGATCCATTATTAGTGCATTGTTATAATGTTAGTTTCATTCTATAGTTTTAGAAGCATTTTGGAAATATCATGTTAGTTTGATTTAATAGATTTGAATCTTTATTATCATGTTAGCATAATCTTGAATCAATTTTAGTTTAGATCTCACATTCGATCTCTTAGCTTCATTAGATCATTAACATTGTTGAATTCTTGTGGTTATTTCCTCATACTACTCCATAAGTCATTCAACCTCCATTAGCTTGCATTGTAGAATCATCCATGTTCAAGAAAGTTTGCATATCAAGTGGGATTTAATATTGTATTGGGAGAGCGCAAAGAATATTAACAAGGCTTGGGTGCCCTTGTTTGGCTCATTGTAAGTTGTGGAGGAAAGCTTTGTGTTTAGTTCAAGTTTCATTCATGTTTTGATTTGTAATGTACTAACCTACTAACTGTTTGCATGTTTGAGCTTGTTCCACACAGGTAGGTTTTTCACACATACATTTTGACACATCCGGTGGGACCTGTGTCCCTTAAAACATTTTAAAATGTCAAAAAATCCATAACTTACAGTGCGAGAACACACATCAACATCTTTGCCTTGCGTAGAGATGTCTCCTCTTACTGACCGTTGTTTGCGTAGATCAACGTCTATGTAGATCGTCATTTGTGACCTGGGTATTTGGATGAAGAAGATACTCTTGATGATCAATATTTCAATGTTTCTAATGTAAATGATGTTAATGCTAATGATAGGTATGATCTTATTGGTTTTAATCATGGTTTACCTTCTAGATTTGTAAAACAATTATCTCTTTCTCCCAGTGAAAAACAAAGTGACTCGTAATTAGAGTATGATCCTTGTTTGGAACTTGTGATTTATCCTTCTACTATGCTCACCATTGTTCCTCTTGTGTGTTTTCCACCTTCCCTAAAAAACAAAAACCAAGATGGCGGGTAGACGATATGCTTGACTAGCTCCTCTTGTATGGTGGATTATCTTATGTGTTTTCCTTTCATTTGTGTTTCCCTTGTGATGTGTTGTTTGTTATGTGTTTTTTTTAGATTAATTTAGAGAACCATTGTTTCTTTGTTGGTGCAAGGTGATAAAGGAATTGACATGCTGAGTCATTCTTCTTTTTGTATCTCATTTCTTCTATATGTCATATATATGTTATGTTGTGCATGTGCAATTATTCATAAATGTGCATTTGTATTTTGTAATTGGGGATAAGGCAAAGTGGTAGATACCATTATTTTTTGTCTCTACAATGACAACCCAAAAAGAAATTTATTTGTATCTCTTGCGTGTTTTTCTTCCATTGTTCTTGTATTTTTTCTACCTTTGGGGAATGATGTCTATTCATTTTGATATTATTTTGATATACATGAGTTATCATATGATCATACTAACCCCATAGTTAGTATATATGTTTTGTGCTATCTTTATTATGTGTGCCATTTCCTTTGGTTTGTCCTTCCTTGTGGGCATTTCATAATTGAAACGTCTCTTTTGGGTGCATGTATGCTTCTTTAAATTCATTTCTCCCATTAAGGCAATTTCAATCTCTTTAACACGGGGGCATACACTCTACTCCTTATGAAACTACTCCTTGTTTCACATTTTACACACACAATGCTTCAATGCAATATCTTATGTAGATGGATAAGGAGGAGATAATACTTTCCTTGGAGTCATCTTTACATTACATTATCATGTCCTATGCCTTATTTAGTAGATCCTTTGTGTGATCCTCTTTTTTTAGGTCCCTTTAGAGATAATGCTCTCCTTAAGGACTAATCCTCTTTGTCGATTTCTTAGTGGACTATGCTTCACTTGATTATCCTTTTTTTATGGGTTGAATATCATCCTGTGGCTTTCTACACCTTCAATTCCATCTTTTGTAGCTTTGTATGGCTCATAGTAAGTCAAACCTTACCCCCCCCCCCTCTCTCTCTCTCTCTCTTTCTCAATTTGATAAGGACCTAATTCAACTCGGGGTTTGATGTATCCTTGTCTTCTTGACCTTGATAAATAAATTCCTATGCATTGATATACTTTTATACAAAATCATAAGCACAAATCGACACAAGAAATACATTCCCCAAAGCAAGAAATGCTTTAGAAATATAGGTCCAACCTTATACAAACATAAAAAAAGAAGAAGTGATCACATGAAACAATCCACAAAGGAACCATGGTCCACACGCTAATATCACAACGACTAAGAATCCCACAATCTCGATCACAATACAAATCTCCAGGTAAGTCCATGCTAGTCATGAACACGTTACCCATGACTAAAAAGATAAAGAAATATCAACACAATCAACCCTAAGAGATGAGATCATAGGAGAATGATCTAAGAAAACTCCTGAACAAGAATCCACGACTGCAACTCCAAACTTGCATAGAAACTCAACCGTACTCCAACCTGTCAAGCAATCAGAAGAATAGAAAAAAACAACACTGCCCAATCACAGAATCGTCCAGATCTTGAATAACATAACACCAAAAAAGGAGTGATCATAGAACAACATCCAAAACACTGTCAAGAACATCCCAATACAAGTGCAACAACTAAAGATCCAACTGGAACAACCACAGCCAAAAAACAAAAACTGCTAACTGTAAGCCAAACTCACAGAACGATGCAAGGTTTCCAGCAGACCAAGGATGCTCCTACATCAGTTTTGGATGCCTGGAAATGTGATATCTTTTAGGGAGGGTGATGGGATGACAATTGTAATGATGAATTGTCAAAGGGACGGTAGTTGGTAGGTTTTATGTAACCCTGTGCACACGAAAATTATACCTTTAAAGACTTTTTATTAGTCCTATATATATATATATAATTTTAAAGTGAATGATTCTTGAATTTTATAACTATGTTGAAGACATCTCATTATACGAAATGGATGACGATATCCAAGACAAGATAAATGATACACATTTTCTAAAACACGTCTCACACGTCGATTAATTTCTTATATCTTTTTTCATTATGGCGCGTGGGCAAAAGCTAATTGTCAATTTCACGTAAAGCTTCCTTGAAAACTGATGGATTCACCTATTAAGCTATAAAAGTCAACTTGTGTTTTTATTGAGCCGTAAACATTAAACCCGTTTGGTGCCAGGCATTAACCTTGAATAAGCATTAGTTAATGCTAGAATAATTTAATTCTCTATTTGTGGCATTTTTCGAATTCTCGAATTAGAAAACTAATCCCCATTTTGGGGCTAATGCTTGCATTAGTTAATTCTAAAAAAAGTTGGAATTCATCTCTTATTCGAGAATAAGCTATTTATGGATTCAAATTTATTTTATTTTATAAATTTATTTATTTTTTAAATCTTTTTTTTTAATGTGGGTATGTATATATATACACATGTATATATATACACGTGTGTATACACACACATGTGTGTGTATAAATACATATGTGTATATACATGTGTGTCTATACACACATGTGTATATATATGTGTGTATACACACACATGTATATACACATGTGTGTATATACACATGTGTGTGTATACACACACACATGTATATACACATGCATGTGTATATACGTGTGTGTATATACACACATGTGTATATACACATGTATGTATATATACGTGTGTGTATATACACATATGTATATGTGTATGTGTATATGTGTACACAAGTTTAAAATACATATTATTCAAATTAATTAAAAAAATAAAAAATAAAAAATAATTCTTATTTCAATTCCACAATATGGGATCCAAACGCAGAATAGCTTATTCCAGCTTTCATTTTCAGGATTAATTAATCCGAGAATAGGTCCTTATTCTAGAATAGGCCTATTCTAGATAAATTAATGCCATGCACCAAACAGTAACTTGTGTTTTTACTACTTAACGTGTAGATAAGGGTAGGGATTCTTAATTACACCGAAGGCGTTTGTTAAATGAGAAAGGCAGCCTAAACTTTTAAATAAACAGATGACAACATATAAGGGGCATGCACGATCATCAGAAGCTTGTGCGCGATTGATTTTGTTGTTGTCGCTGCCATATTTTCCTTCAACGTCCGACTACTTTTTAAGTGAAAGCGTTTTGCTAACTTCTGACTACTATGGTGAAAAGCTTTCCCTCTCAAACTTCTATTCACCGCTTTTTGCATATGTTTCTTCTGGTCACTTTACACGTGGTTGGTAGTGCACAAGACCCTATCGAGCTATATCCCACAAAGCTTGAGTTTATCTGGTTCTTTAACGTCGTTTCCCAGTTCCCTGCAAAGCCTGACGTTTCTAGACTTCTCCAACAACAATTTGACGGGGGAAATTCTAGCAGCTTTAGGGAATTTTGTTAAATGCTTTGATGCTCTATCTGGCGTGGAACAAATTGACAAGGAAAATTTCGTCTTCTCTTGCGTGGTTAGTCTCCTTGAGAAGTTTTTACGGTGACAACGATTGGAGCAGCTTCTATAGTGAGATTTCTCAGTTTTGAGATCAGCACACTTTCTTTTACAATAGCTTAACCCATAACCGCATATTACATGCCCACATTTCCCACAGTTGAATGAATCATAAGTAACATCAACGCAGTATTGTTTGTAACAACACTTCCATTTGCTGTGTGTATACCCATGAGCATGAGCATACTTTTAACACGCCTCCTCATCACTTCCACACCAAGCATTTATGTTTTTAACATGACTATTAAGAAATATGGAGCCCAGTTCTCTACCCTCACATCCAAAATAGCTCCAAACTAAAAGTACAAGCATAGACAAAACTGATAACTTCATTTTGATCTACATTGTTGCTCACCAAGATACATAAGCAAGAGTGAACTTACAGGAACTCTTCTTTTTATTTGCCACCTTGTTTCATGTGCACAACAATTTTAATGCTTCTAAAGGCTTATTTATACAAACCTTGGTTTTTCTAGGAGAATTGATAACCAATATGGAAGTTTCCACTGAGTAGGTCAAATTAAAGTGGGGGCATAGCTTTGGATATTATTCAGTGGAATATGTGAAGATGGGTAGAATTAGATAATGCTCCCTAAATTCACAGACAACAAATTTAAAGGGAGGAGATGGAAGACATAGGTTGTTGTTCTTTCTATTGGATAAATTGGATATTTATAATGTTATTTACTTGTTGTTAGTATGAGGGACCTGTTGTATTGAGTTGACCAAATCTCAATACCGCGAGCTTAAAAAAATCAGTAATAATAGTTAGGCATAAATCTCACATCTCACATGGAATGCTGAGCATTAACATTGACTAAATTCAACTAACCTAATTATAGATTCTCTGCTACATTTTAAAATCTAATTTAATATAGGAAATTTATCTAAAATTTAAACTATTGTCGTACCAACATAATGCGTAATAGCTTTACTAGTTTAGCTAGGGCCCAACGTCCAAAATGATGAATGTGAAAAATAAATACCTTTTGTTTGTTTTTATAGAAATAAGCTCACACAAAATTTGAAAAAACACATGACTAAACTATGAGATTATAAAACTATTGACCCCTTGTTTAATGTTGGGTACTAATTTTACACTTTATTTATATTTCCCTAATATTAAATTGAAAATATTTTTCCAATGTGAGACCCCACATTAAATATACTTTCAAATATTACATACAACATATAAAGTGGCCGCAAGAATGTTAACTCCTAGTGATGCATGTACTTCTATCCCCCCTAGGTGCAACACACACATAATAATAAATTAAACATTATAAAATTTAGGCAAGGCATACAACACCTAAATTCTAGCATTCTTCCACTTGTTCTATACATTGCATGCAGGTTAACAATTAACCTAAAAAATGAGCAAGGGAACAATTCCTGTAGCCACATATACCATCAAGGAATCAAAGTACCCTATGTGCTCCATCAAGATACTTGTAACAAGAAACAAAGTGACCACCATCCCAAACATGAATCCTCCCATGCTCCATCATGCCATTGCACTAGGATAAGAAGTCACATTATCAATCAAAGGGAAGCATTCATCTTTCCTTAATCGATATCCCAAACACAACACTCAATATAAAGGTATCAATATACATCAGAAGCTAGCAAGAAATAAAACTCAAGGCTGAAATAACACCTACAACAAGTACTAGCACATCCAACTATGTATATCTCAAAGTTATACAAAACATAGGAAACTCACATCATTAACATATACTACCCATAAACTATAATCACAATTTATACATGTATGAAGATATGAAAGAATAACATACACAATCAAGAACTCTCACTACATGGGTAATGCAAATATGACTATGATCAAGGCATAATAAATATGCACATAACATCACATGGAAGGTGTGATCAACATCATCATGTAGTACCAAAGAACATCCACAATGATATGCAAAACTTATAAACCAATAATCCAAAAGAATAAATCTTACCATAAGTCTCCATAGATTTCCCAAGTTCTCCCCACTTGACAATGTAAAGAGATTAAAGAAACCTCCATGCCATCACCCAAAATCCAGGTGATAAAACATAACCACAAACTAGTGATCACCATTGATTTCATGGATTATGGAAATATTTTATCACTGATTGAAACCCTTCATGGGAGAGAAATTGGTTTTAAATTCTCTGGATCACAGAGTGTGATCTGAAACATTGATACAAAAAAATGACACAATTTAATCCAAAAGCAATTACATTGATTTTATGGATTGTGGAAATATTTTATCACTGATTGAAACCCTTTATGGGAGGGAAATTGGTTTTAAATTCTCTTCATCCTGATGATGGATCACAAAGTGTGATCCAAAATATTTATGCAAAAAATTCTACACAATTTAATCTAGAAGTAACTACATTGATTTCATGGATTGTGGAAATATTTTATCACTAACTGAAACCCATCATGGGAATATATATGTGTGTCTATACATACAAATAAAGAATCATGGCCATATCTGTGCTCATAAATTTTTCTTACAAGTCGTAAAGGTATAATTCTAGGAATATACTTATATAGACAAGTATGTAGATGTAAATAACTTCTAAATATTGGAACACAATTCAATAGAAAGTAGACACACACACACATATAGTCATCATGAATTAAATTACTAGATATAGAAGTTAAAACTTATTAGTTTTAGGGCATAACAACACTCACACTTGTATTTTATGTGTACACACCCATTGATGAAGTTTTTCCTTTGAGCATGATTATCAATTCTCTAATAAAAGAAAAAGGACACTTATAATCGAGGATATAGTTTGTAATATAAAAATTAGTGCCTACATTAGGGTACAAGTTACTAACGTCAATATTTAGCACAAAAAAAAAAGAATAAATCATAATAATAATTTTAAATATATTAATAGTAGGGGTGACAATATTATATTCATGAAAGAAAAATCCTCTTACCATTAAACATGTCATTTACTTAGTACATTAATTATAGAATGGGATGTCTACGGTAAAAGACAAAAGAAAGCAAGGCTTATTACTTACTTGCACCTCAAGTATAAATTTTAAGGTGCACCCCTTCATCCATGGTTTTTAATCCGCTATATTACCTAGATAATAAGATTAAATAATAGTTGGTTTATAGTAGTTGCAAGTATAGAGAGAGAAAAAATGTACTACTCTTATTTGGAGCTCAATTTCATGCTGGGCATTACATTAAAACCCAAAATGTCATTCTCTCATTCATTTTCATACATTAGGAACTTAAGTAATTTAACTCATTGGTCTCCGCAACTACTAAGAATCAATAACACTTTGAAATACCCACACAATTTCTCATTTTTTTTTTATCGCATTAAAATACAAGGCAAAATAAGACAATAATGAAAAGGCCTCAATCTAATTTACTATTATCCTATTCCAAAGGAACTCAATGATCATCCACTTTTGTATATTACACTAATAATCAAGGAAAATAGAAGAGAAATAAAAGGAGAGCCTCGGCCTTTGGTCATATTATTGAAAATCAATAAGAGATGACCCACTCATTATACTATTGCACAACTAAGAACATACAATATACAAGAACATAATTTGCACTAATAATATTACTGCACAATCAGGAACATACAATATACCCACTATCTCCACTATCTTCTTAAAATGTGGAAATCTTTAATTTTTTTATATTTTGAAAACCTAACTCATACTCGATGCTATAACATCTAACTTCTAAAATAATTAATAATTTCTAATAATATTTCATAAATTTTAATTACGCCGTAGGTGTTACTATTTGAGAAAGGCCCAGCCTCTTTTTCAGATCAATGGCTGAGAATGCTCGAGAGCCCAATGACTGCCATTGGGAGCTTCTCAGCCGTCCATCATTGAATTTCACAAATTTTGCTGAGGTAATTCAGTTTTTGTTTTATGCAGTGGACATCCATTCACAGGACAAATATGTTTTTGTTTTATGCAGTGGACATCCATTCACAGGACAAATCTGATCAGGACTTCCTTTACTCACCTTCCACTTTACACTTTATGTAGAGAATAAATGCTTCCAGACCTCGAAAGTAAAGACGCCTATAAAGGAAACTGAATTTTAAAATAAGGTCAACAATATACGCGCGTCATCATTGCATTTTTTCAGGGCAGCTGCAATCCGCTAATTTTGTTTGTATTATTTTATTCTTGAAAGCAACCAGCCGTCTGAATTTAGTAATTGAACCGATCGATTCTTA
>MU223288.1:105332-119568 GCA_018584345.1 Thuja plicata
CTTTCATTTTTCTTCAACGTAACACTTTACCCTATATATTTTATGCAAAAACATTTGATTCATATTTTCCTTTTCATGGACTGCTGCTCCCATCAACGTCTTGAGCTACTTAATGCACAAGAAACCCCATGTAGCCATGAAAAATAGTGGAAACAATGGATAGCCAGGATACATTTTTTTAGCCTACAAAGATATCTGAGACGGAGATAAAAACAAAACTAGAGAGATGGACATATAGAGAAAGATACATTTAGTGAATAAGATTAAATAAACTTATTGTATTTACCTTTTCTTATTTTGTACTATATGTTCGAAATTATACAATTGTTAATGTAACATTTATTATTCGACTCCTAAACCACATTAAATGGAATATCATACGGAATAAGAGTCATTTAATAATAATTAAACTTCAGAAGCATAAAAACCAAATATAATGCATAAATGATATAGCCACCAAATACTATAAAATGAACACAACATAAAAAAAAAGGCGTAACCATTGCACACCTATGTGCAATTGCTAGTATATGTATAGGAACATATTAAGAAAGACCCCCTGGATTCACCCTTTATACACGCTAATATGAATATGTTTCAATTATACATTATCTCACAAAATATGGATCTACAAGGGTCACCCATGCACTTGTTACTAATATAAATTTATCACACAAATCTTATATATTGAAACTTTATTATTTTCCCTTTGTATTACTCCCATTAAGCTACTTATATAGTTTACAAATCAAATAGATTAGAACAAACATTGGATATCAATGGTTTAAGATGAAATCCACCTTAAAGAACATGTACACTCATTGTTAAGCTATCTGAACATCAATAATCACAATTGAACATGTCACCCTTTCCTTTTTGTCTTTATAAAGTGTTTTCACCAAGCATAAGAAACCTCATATCATTTCACATCCTATGTTTATCTCTTCATGAAAATAGTGAGATGATTTCCTACACTTATATTTTATAAGCATGAGACTTGAAAACAATTGTCTAATGGGGGGACATGCACCATACATAACTAAAAATCAAAAAATATCCAGAGCACAACTTGTAATGAATTTATCATTTTGTTTTAAGAAACATAAAATAAAACTTGATCATATAATTTTTTGGCATGCAATAATACAGAAGTCGGTGGCTATTCACAACTTGACTATGTACAAAAATCTGACTTATATTTTTAAGTAATGGGAAATACCAAAACAATGAATAAATAGAAATAAAGTGCATGAGAAATACATAGAACCACTAGATTTGAATTCAAACTATAATGAGAGTATGCATAAATCTAAATCCATGTACAAGATGTGAAGTATCAACATAGGGGGAACGATCGATACATAGAGGCATAATAAAATTAGAAGGAAATGAAACAAGAACAGAATCATAAATCATATCATATTATTTACCACCATAAAGATCACCAAAGTACTGAAATGAGGTAGAAAGGATCAATGCAAGACCCTGTTTAACATAACTCTTATTACTTCTTTATGGAAACTTGATATTTTCTACCTAGAACCCTAGTTGCTAGCCATGTGACATGTTTTCAAAAGACATTGTGGCAAGAGTAAGATTAATTTGTTGAAGTCATTTCTTATATACTTTCTTGAAGTTGAATATAAGCTAAATTTCATTGTGACCAACACTACCTAGAATAGTGTGGCATTAAGCAACATGCATTGCTAGATCAAATATGACGTGGCTCATCTAACAATTATCATTAATTTTATTTCAAAAATTTCCAATATCACTCTTGAAAAATCTAGGATTCATTAGATAAAGATTTCTTTGTAAAAAATAGAATTTTATTAATGCACTAAAAATTGTCTACATATTTGATCAATTATTTTTTCTTTTTCCGTTTTCTATTTCAATAAATAATAGTCATCTTAGGATCTATTGTTTTATTATTTTCTTTTTAAATTCTTATATTTAATCTTAAAGCATGTCTTAAAATCTTATGTTAACCTCTTTATCTTCATATGGAGTTTCTTTTACAATTGTTATATATGTATCTAAAGTAAAATGATTCAAATTTATTATTTTTTTAGACTTGTCCCTTTCGATCTTTGTAACCCTACCTCTTTTAATGAATTTAATCAATTGGTGTACTACTAAATATAATACTTTCAAATGGTTCATGGTATTCCATGTAATATACAAAATTGGTTTGTAGCAAAGATGGCTTAACATAAGACTTGTACCATTTTGGGGCCAAACTCAAATGGTAAGAACATATGACCCAAAGTATTAATTAAAATTCCACTTGTCATCTTAATGAAGAACCCTGAAAGATGCATATTATTGTGTTGTTATCAATAAAATATTGTACATTATTCTTAATATTTATACAAGTTTATGTAATATCCTTTAACTTTATTATAGTATATGATTTAGGGAGTGCTTTATTGGAATCTAATAGATAAACACAAGTTTGTGTAAATAAATCAACACTCCAAAATATTTTGAAGAGTATTGTCTATATATTCTTGAAGCTTAGTAAACTTCCTTAAGAAAAGGAAAAAATCAAGAAGTGAGGACTAGACTTGCATTTTCCTTCACTACTTTTAAAATGATTGTTTGACTTTTAATACTTAAAAAAGATAATAATTCTGATATTATAAATATTTTCATACACATAAATCTATGACACAAAAAAATAGAACTTTTTAAATACATTTAAATAACTCCTAAATGAAATTCGTATTACAACTAATACAAATAAATCACTACTTAATATAATTGCTCTATAGATACACTCAAATACATCACAACTACGTAGTTATGTACAATATAGTGTCATGTTCTAGCATGACACACCCTCTAATACCATGTGGGATATAAGAAGTTGTGTCATATACTAGCATGACACACTCTCTAATACCATGTGAAATGTCGAGAAAATGAACTTCGTAACCTCATGCCTAACATTGGAATCTCTCTTAGACCACCCAACCTAATAAAATCTATATTCAACAAACAAGTAATAATTTTCTAAAATCTAGAATAGGAAAGTGATAGCCGTGCACAGTAGTATTTTATATTAGGGTATGTTGGTAGAGCGATTAGTTGTATTCTAGTTGTTAGATAAAATGCAGCAGCACCCACAACGTGCCTGGGCATTTAAAAGTCTAATAGAGATGGAGGGGCAGGCGAGGTTTGAGAATAGCCTCCAGCGGAACTCCTTTGGGCATTGAGATTCCAAGGCCCTCAGCCATGTCAATCACAGCACCCTCTGGAACAGACCACTCGAAGCTCTGAAGCAGCCGCGCCAAGGCGTACTGGACCACAACTATTCCCAGATACATTCCCGGGCACATTCTTCTCCCTGAACCAAACGGTATCAATTCAAAGTCTTGTCCTCTCACATCAATCACTTTCCCTCCCTTCAAAAACCTTTCTGGATCGAATTCCATCGGGCGGCTCCACACGGCTGGGTCCCTGTGAATTGCCCACGCATTCACCAACAGTCGCGTTCCTACAGGGACATGAAACCCTCCAACTGTACACGCCTCTACGGCCTCATGGGGGACAAGAAGGGGTCCTGCTGGATAAAGCCTAAAAGTTTCCTTCACAATGGCTTGCAAATAACTGAGCTCCTGCAGATCTGATTCCTCTACCAACCGATCCCTTCCCACATGTTTGTCGATCTCCTCCTGGGCTTTCCGCAGAATGTCTGGGTGCTGCAACAGAGACGCCAGTGCCCATTCGATGGTCACAGATGACGTGTCTGTACCTGCGGTTACCAAGTTCTGCATAACAAAATAAAAATAGATAAATAGGAGGTATTTTTCACACCAAGTTAAATTGTGATATTGTTATTAAGATTCAAATGTGTAATTTTTGAATCAAATTTATTGATTTATATTTCATGAGAGATGTGCAATGGTTCATGCAAGAACCCATCTCTTATGAGAATGAATGAATTGCATCTAGGTGATATTCACAAAGGTGAAACATCACGACTTTTCTGATGGTCACCCTACTATTCCATTTGAAACCCATTTAACTACAGAGTTTCCTCCATGGTTAAACCCATTTTGCTTTCAATGAATTTGACTCAAAAACTACACAATTGAATCCTATAGTAATATCACAAAATAAAAAATTTGAACTTCAAACTCAAAAAAAAGGCCCACCAAGAGATTTTAGGGTTCTATCGAAATTATAACATGAAGGGGTAAGAAAAGCATACGAGGGCGGTGGCTTTCACCACATCGTCATTATTATCGGATCGAATTTCATTGTTGTCTACTGCAGAGATGAGAAGATCCATGAAATCGCGAGCCTGAGCATGCGTCCCCTGATCCTCACGGTGCTCGTCGACGATTTTCTGGATAAAGGCGTCCCTTTTTTTGTGGACCTTTTTCATGGCGGATATCACACCTCGCAGATCAAGCCACTTGAGAAACGGCAGGTAATCGCCAACTGCAAATGCACCAAATAAGAGGAAAGTTTCTTCTAGAAACTTCTTGAGCTGACGCCCTTCTTGGAAATCCTCGGAATTATGATATCCCGAGACCCTCTTGCCGGCAACAATGCGGACGACTATATTGGAGGTGAGATCAGAAAGCCTGGATTTCATGTTCACCGGCGCTGAACCACTCTCAAACAGGGAACGGATGAGGGCGGAAACTTCCTCTGTGCGCACGTGTTTGAAGGAATCAATTCTTTTTGCAGAGAGGATCTCGACGTTGCAAAGCTTTCGCAGGTTTCGCAAGAATGAACCGTACGGTAGCCCCGTAAACATTTTGTAGTTGTATCCCAGATGCTTTGCTGCAGTGGTCTGTGGGCGCGAAGCCAAGGCTTTGTCATTTGTTGTGAAGCATTCTCTTGCCAGGTCTGAAGAAGAGATGACGAGGAGTGGGCGGAAGCCAAGCTGAAGATGCATGATGGGTCCATAGCGTTGGGACAGCGAGGCTAAAATTCTGTGCATGGGCTTCTTCTTTCTCAGCAGATGCAGGTGCCCAATTATCGGCCACGATGGAGGATGCGGCGGCTTCCCATTCTTGGCTCTCGCCGAGCCTAAAATTAGCAGAAGAGTTGCGAGTGCGAGAGAAAGAAGAATGATGGATGCTAGTGCTACATTCAACGCCATGATTCAGTTGTGCCTGCAATAATGCTGGAGTTTTTCATGTATTAATAAGCTTGAATCTTCCTCGTCTTCTCACCCTGTCTTTATCCGGTACTTTTCCATTCCACGTGATTCAAACGTGATAAAAGTCAATAAGAAAACCTTTCGCGTCGCGAAGAACGTCACCTTCCATGGTATAAAGTTTTCTACGGTATATGATTCAAACGCACGTTACAAGGAAATAAGAAACCTTTCGCGTCACGAAGAAACGCCACCTAGTTTGGTGCAAAGTTTTCTACGGTCTATGAATAAAACGTGGAAATAAGACACCCTTTCGTGTCACGAAGAACGTCACCTTACATTGTATAAAGTTTCCTACAGTCTATATTCAAAACACAGATTGTTTCTAGATTGTCTGCATTTGACATTTTGGGTAGGAAAGTGATTGACTGAGAGATTTAGTTGAAAAGCAAAACAAATCTCTCCATTTATACAAAATAAATCTACGTAATCCTTCAAATCAATTTGAAAAACATTCATTATCAACAGGGGAGGTAATAATTCAATCTTATTTTCTTTTATTGAAAAAATCCATATATTAATAAAAAATGATGTACACTAGAGATGTCTTTCAAGAGATACACTTTGAAAAAAAAATGTCAATTGTAACTTGTAACTTGTAATCTCATTCAACTTATAAGAAATATGGAGGCATTAATTATCTCAGACTTATAAGAAATATAGAGGCATTAATAGTTCAATCTTAGACTACAGGTAGGAAAGATGATTCAATAGTTGTGTGCTCTAACTTTAAATCTCTCAAAATCATACATTATTATTTTAAATCACTTTCAATTTTTTTATATTAGCTGATTTAATAGCAAGGGAGGTAATAATTTAATCTTACTTTTTCTAGTACATGCATGCTCTCTCTCTCTCTCTCTCTCTCTCTCTCTCTCTCTCTCTCTCTCTCTCTCTCTTCTTGTGTGTGTACATACATACACACATACACACATATACATATAAATATGCATATGCATATGAATAAACAAATCATGTACAATACAAATATCTTGTAAGACATACACCTTGAAAGAACAATTTTTTCAATTGTAAGTTGTAATGTTAATTACCTTAGAAGAAATAAAGAAGGCAATAGTTTATGTTAGTTTTAAAATTTTTAATTATCTATGTATAGAATCAAATTGACAATTATATGTATGTATGTACACACACACACACACACACACACACACACACACACACATCTCTGTTTGTACATACATACATACATACATACATACGTACGTACATACACATATACATATATATACATATACATATGCATATGCATATGAATAAAGAAAGAATGTACAATACAAATGTGTTTTAAGACATGTACCTTGAAAGAATAAATTTTCAATTGTAAGTTGTAATGTCAATTACCTTGGAAGAAATAAAGAAGGCAATAATTTATGTTAGTTTTATAATTTTTAATTTTCTACGTATACAATCAAATTGACAATTATATGCATGTATGCATGTATGTATGTATGTACACACACACACACATGTGTGAGTGCACATACATACATACATACATACATATACATATGCATATGCATATGAATAAAGAAAGAATGTACAATACAAATGTCTTTTAAGACAAGCACCTTGAAAGAATAAATTGTCAATTACCTTAGAAGAAATAAAGAAGGCAATAATTTATATTAGCTTTATATTTTTTAATTTTCTATGTATACAAACAAATTAGCAATTGTGAGTTGTAGTATCAATTATGGTTAACAAATATGAAAATATAACAAACATTTAAAAAGAAGTATGGGAGGTGATAATTTACTCTTATTTTTTAAATTTTTTTATCTTCTATGAATTAAAACAAATTGTCTATTATAAGATAATGTCAATCATGTTTAACAAATATGAAGACATAATTATTATTATGAAAAATTAGGAAACTTGTAACATAAGGAAAATTGTCATGTAGACATGGTAGAACCTTATTCTATCTACAAAAATGAGATATAAAATAGAATTGTTTGTCTCATCTATACTACACAACAATAGTAATATATTTCTATTGGACATTAACAAACCAATAAGTATAGAGCCTACTCATATTATCTCATACAACGATGAGCTTATTTGTTGATGCTTAATCTTAGATTATAATTAGGGGAGAGGATTCAATAGTTGAGCCCTCTAACATTGAATCTCTTTGTATCATGCATGGTGATTTTAAATCACCTTCAAATTTTTATAGTAGATGATTCGGTAAGACTTGTACTTAGATTTAAAGTTTTAGATTCATGTAATTAAATATGATAGCACATCATGATGCCTTTTATTGAGGTCATAAAAAAGAACCCAAATAATGGATAGACTAATAATTGTGTATTGAGTCATCTTTTGTTGGTGCATTCATATCCATCACATGATTTTTTTGATCTAGAACATATGCTTTTTATCTATTTATAAGTGTTTAAAATTTACATAACAATTTTAAAGTCTCAATTAAAATAGCACTAGACTAAAAAATATTTGACATTAACTGAACAAATATACTCGCAACTGTTAGAATGCTCAACTAATATATCTTCTCCTCTATTATAAAAATATTTTTCTACCCCCTTTCTACCATCATTTGATAATCCTTAAAGGATCATATGTTGTCCTTACTATTCAAGCAGACAGTTTTGGTTGGTCAACATTCACCGAGTGACAACATTCACTAAACGACAGTGTTCACCGAGCACAGTGTTCACCAAACACAGTGGTCACCGAAATGCTTAGTACATAGAGAAAGTACATCAGTCTACAGAGACACAAAAGAGTAGAGACATCACCGAGCATCAGTCTACAGAGACATAACCAAGCAGAAATATCACTGAGCACCAGTCTAACCGAGAGACTATTTTAACACCGGGAAAAGTGGATCTGAACTACATGCCAGCTAAAGCACTTTAGTCTTTAAATTAGATTTTTACTTAGCTGGACAACTGTTTCTTGAGGGTGAAGAAAAGCGTAATTGATGGATTTAATTAGTTTAGCTCATTATATTCATGCAAACTAGGAGATCAAGGTCAAGTTGTAAACCTTTGACCTTAGAGTTATTCAAGAAAAGCATGTAACCTAATTGGGTCAATACATTGTATATATAGATGTGTAATCAATCAAGAACACGATGATCGTAGCCTCATAAGGACATATATGGATCAGACAGAGGTTTTCATGCAGAAGAACAGATAAAGAAAAAATTAGTTATGAAGAACTAGATTCAAGGCTACCGAGCAAAACATAGGTATTATCAATTACAATAGGTGATACATATATTATGTGAAGTTAATGGATCTGTAATAAAAAATTCAAGATTTCAAGCTAACAGGTCATAAATACTTTTGTGTACTCTCTAACAATTGTAGCAAACAGAAAAAAATCCTTCAAGAAGATGGACTTAACAGTCTTATTGTAAATCTCTTAACCGAGTGCACACATACTTGCGTTGCTGAAATATCTTAATCGAGTAGAATTAACAAGTCTAACATGTTACTCCTAATATGGTAAGATCATTAGAAGTGATCACAACTTGTAGCCTTAACCGTCACCTTCCATTCTATAGATAGTGATGCTTTGTGGGTTTCATCCCCACTGCAATTTTTACCTTCTAACAAGGGTTTTCTACGTTATCAATTCTTGTGTCATGTGTAAATGAGTTTCATGAATATTTCTATGGTTGTTCACATGCACTTAGATTTACGTTCTGATATTACATGCATGAAGTAGAAAAGCAATAATGGTCAATTATACAAGCTATGATTACTAAGGCTTAAAGTGTAAAAGGTTTTAAGGGTATTGATTCACCCCTCCCATCTCAGTACACACCTTTTCATTATTCCAATAATTGGTATTAGAGCTAGATCTCTTATTTGGAAAAGTTTAAATCACTTGAAAGAAAAGATCATACAACGGAAAGGTATAAGCTTGATAAAAATATTGAGAATGAGAAGTTGCAATTACAGATTTTCTTTGAGCAATACAAAGAAGCAAGAATCAAAATGAAAGAGCTATTGGATGAAATAAAACTTATGGCATCTCGCTACAATGAAATTGACTATCATGAAGAAGAGATACCTGATTTATTTGATTCATCTAGATCTAGATATGGTAATACATCTAACACATCTGAAGGAAACATTACAAATCTAAATAAAATCAATCAACATCTGACTGAACAAGTGAAAGTACTGCAGATTGGTCAAGAGACATAGATGGTAAGAATGATTGATGTTATGAATAATGCAAGACAAGATGAACAAGATGAACTTTAGCTATTGATGATAGGAGGAAGATTATTGAAAAGTTGCAAGAGAAATAATCTGAGATACAGAGACTTACTGAACATCACATTGAGTTCACCAATAAAATATTTCTTATGAGTGATGAGGCCAACCGAGTGAACATAGAACTTAATGGAAAATTGGAAGTTATTGGTGAAATAAAAGAAGAAAATGAGAAACTGAAGCATGAAGCAAAGATTCAGCAACAACATAACGATATGATCAAGAAAGCTGAAGATAGTATAAAAAGAATCAATGAATTTCTGAATGGACAGAGAAGACTCAACAACAATACCAATTTAGGGTATACAAAGCATGAAGAATCATCAAACCGATATGATAAAAGGAATGTCTACACAAATCTAAGACCAAAGAAGCATTCATGTAATCACTATGTAAAACCAGGCCACACATCAAATGTTTGCAAGAGAAAGGCAAAAGGTATTCCTAAAACTACTTCTATATTAATTGGTACTTGTTATAGAAGTAACAAGCATGTGCACAAAGCACATGAATGAAAATCTAAGTTGGACAAACCAAAGAGGAAATCTTACATGGAAAAAAATTGTTCTACTTGCAACATACATGGCCACACATCTCATGAATGTAGGAAAATGATAAAACAAGTCTGGAAACCCAAAGAACAAGAAAATGCATATCAACTAAGAAGAGTCGGTAATACATATGTATGAGATTACAACACTTGGTTAAATTGCACAGCATGTGGTAGATATGGACATATAGCTGCTAACTATATGAGGAAATCGATAAGAAGATCTAGAAACTAGACTAACTCCGAAATGGCATGCTTACACTGTCATAAGGTTGGTCAGTTAAGAAAGGACTACAGAGACTGAGTGACAGAGTCAAACACTTTGGCAAATGGAAATACTATTGAAGACATAAGGAGAATGAGAAATCAAATGTGGAGGAGAGATTCAAACAATGATAATGATGGACCAAGCACTACAATTGGTGACACCTCATCTAATGGACTAGGTGATTCCACCACCCCCACCTAAGCAATACAAGTAAGTATGGAACTGCATTCTACAAAGTTGTATTTTACATCAGTTCCTACAAATATTAAGAATATGCTAAATTATCATGAATGAAGATGCACTATGGTATTGCATGTCATGTTTTGTGAAGCTAGTCTGGTCGATTATTATGAACCAAGTATAAACTGCATGTCAGTAAATATATAGAAGATAACTAAGTTGACACTATGTACTGAGCATCATCGGTAAACATATGGAAGATAACCGAGCTGACACTATGTACTGAGAATCATCGGTAAATATATGGAAGATAACCGACTTGACAGTATGTACCGAGCATCATTAGTAAACATATGGAAGACAACCGAGATGAAACCTTGTGCTAAGTATTGAATACTCACCGAGCTGAAGTCTTTAGTGTGTTAACCAAGAATCAACACTTTGTCAAACGAGTGGTAGGTGAAGCATTTAATGCATCACTTAGGTTATATTTTTCTATAAAAGGGAAAACAAGAGCTCATTCGTTCACCCAACATTTACGAGTAGATTTTAGAGCGAGAAGAGCGATTCACAATAATCACATTGCAGAGTAATTGACACCGATTCCAAAGAAACTCCAATAGATTTCAAGCACTCACAACGATCATCCAGTAATTACTAAGACTTACCAAGCTCACAACTCATTTGTGAAGAAGACCTAATTTTATGAACAAATGGAATTCACCTCACAAACCTCAAAAATGAAGATGACAAAAGATAAGAAGGTCGCTCTTATCAAGAACTCAACCTGTGAATAAACTAAGTACAAGTTCTATCCTGAGGTTGCTTCACAACCCGATGACAAGGGAGCATTCTCGAGTATACCACCTAGGGTTTTTTTGGTTGAAGACATCCGATCATACATACACTGCAAGGTTGTAGAAATTAGAGACATTGAGCTTGAAGAAGCTTATAAGAAGCTATGCACAGACAGAAACCTGAAAGATGAGTACAAACACATCGAATTGAAAGGGTTAACCAATGCCCTATTGTTCCTGAAGGAATTCAAGACTGAATGGATTCACATTGTGCTCAGCCAAGTACATGACGAGAAAATGTGGTTGGATGAACCCAAGGCAATCACAAAGGATATGATTTATGTAGTCATCGGATACCCAATCACTGACAAGACAAAATCCCTAAGGCACCCAAGTCACCCCGAGATTGAAAAGCTAACAGTAGCCGAATGGGATGACAAAGGTCTGAAAGTGAACTCAATCATCGACCCAGAATTGAAGTTCGGTGCATATGTGGTCGAATACAAGATATTTCAAGCAAGCAAAATGAACAACATTGCTTGTGGAGCTATTGACACAACATACAAAATTGTAAGAAAACTGGAAGAAAATATGAGAACCATTAGATCAACCCAATCTAATACATGTAAGTTTGGTTCTCTATTGGTTTGCACATTATTTTAATTTCAAAACTTCTTTCCTTCAATCGGTAATGTCACTTGGGACACAAACCAACCAATAACAACACATATTAGTGATTACATTAAGTCACTAGGAGACAATTTCATACCTTTAATGGATGGCTACTTTGCCACATTCAAGACTAGGATGGAGAAGAGGATGAGAATCCCTTCTCAAATAGTGGAAAAATACAAAGATGAGATATGCTTTGTAGTTGACGCCGACACTATACTCATCAAAGCTGTCAACCCTAGAACAACATAGTTACCACCATTGGAGGAAGAAATTAACATTGATCAGACTATAAAGGCTATTGAAACCCTGCTGAATGAACCAGTGGACAAAACTTTGAAAAGATTTGGTACATATGAGGAAGCCAAGTCAAGAATAAAGACTGGCTTAGTAGTCAAGAAGATAGGGAAGAAGCAAACACAAATGGTAAAGACACTTAAGAAGAAACTCTCGGTAACTGACGAAGAGTTAGAACAAATAGAGGATATCACTGAGGAATAGTCACCCGTCAATGAAGAAAAAGAGTTAAGTGACTCCAAGTCTACCAAATCAGATGCTAAGCCACTAAAGGAAAAGGAATAAAATATTACTAATGTAACAGCTACATCTAGGACCATGATAAAAGTAACTAAGGTAGACTCACCACCATTGAAGAAAGGTACAATGAAAACTTATATGAAAATAAAATCCTTAACCAAACCTAGACAATGCAAAAGATATGTAAGAGGAAGAGATGAAAAGGATGATACTACAAAAGCAGAAAAGAGAACAAAGAATACAAGAAGAAAAGACCAAAATTCCAAAGACAATAGATACAATTGCAGAGTCAATCATCAATACAGGTAGTATATCAAATCCTAAGATTAGACAATGGGGAAATCTCTCTACTGAAGATCAAAATAAAATTGAGGAAGCAATCATTAAGATGATGGTAGCTTACAAGTATGTACATCTACAATTTGGAACTCATATTCTAAAGGAACTGCAACATAAAATATCAACAAGGTGGACATATGCATTCCATATGGAAAAAAATGAGAGAAAGAATCTTGGTTAATTTCATTCCCAACTCAAAAGTTGAAGAAATTGAATTAACAGTGCAGGAGCATACAAAGAAATTTTTGGCAAAAACAAGAGAATACAAGGTATTGGAGAACAAGCTTGAAGATATTGAAACTGATAGAAATAAGATTTGGACACAAATATTTAATCCACCTGAGAAATTACTAGCTATAACCGAGACTACTCACACCGAAGAGAAGGAGGCCACACCGAGCCCCGAACACATTTTCATCAATGACACCAAGGATATCAATCCAATTGACTTGACAATAGAGGCAAGTAAGGCCATGGATGATATTCCTCAGATATTGTAATAATTAGGATAAATAACATATATTACTATATGAGATGGGTGCAAGCACAAAGTTGAGTGCCAATTCCTCGGAAGTCCGCGGCCAAAAAAAATTGGCAAATAGAAACGGGCACCCATTTTTTAAAAAATGGGTGCCCGTTATGGTTCGGGTGCCTGAGCCATAAATATAAAACGGGTGCCTGTTTCAAAAATAGGCACCCGTTTTGGTTCGGGTGCCCGTGGCAAAATGGGCACCCATTTTTTAAGAAACGGGTGCCCATTTTTTAAAACTATTTAAACTTTGTTTTAAACCATTTTGCAAATCATTTTCACAATTTGCAAAATGTGATTACATTTTTCTCTGGACGGGTACCCATTTTTGAGAGCTACCACCGACCCCCCTGCTGCCATTTTTCCTACTACAGGTACGTATTATTGTTTTTTATTATAAATATTTTTTATTGTTGTTTTTAATTAGTTTAATGTTAAAAAATGTACATTGTGTTTAATATTTACATTTTTTTTAAATAGAATTAAAATAAATTGTTCTATAAAGTTTTAAATTTTAATTTGTAAATTATTTTAGAAAACTTATTTTTAATCCTAGGTAGAAAATTAAAACCTAAACCAAACGACAACTGAAACAAGAAACCCTAGGTAGAAAACTAAAACCTAAACCTAACAACAACTGAAACAAGAAATCCTAGGTAGAAAAATAAAACCTAAACACAACTGAAACAAGATTGTAAACCCTAGGTTGCAAACAAAAATGTAAAGCTAGACAGAACTTCAAACAAAAAAATTATAAACCCTAGGTCTAGAAAATAAACAATAAACTCTCTCTCTCTCTTAGAACTAGTTTAATATTTAATGTTCAATACATATATTATGTTTAATGTTTGAAATTTGTTCTTTTAATTGGATTACAGTTTAAATTATATTATGTTTAGTTTTAT
>MU223288.1:129567-144393 GCA_018584345.1 Thuja plicata
TTAGTATTTTTTCAATAATTATTATGCCAAATTGGTACCTAAAGTTGAAATAGTAAGGTTAACTAAAATTTTAATAACTTTTTTGATTTTTGGTTTTTGAAAAAATGAATTATATGTGACCAATCTAGATAGAATTTACTTCAAGATAAAAAAATAAAATCCAAAAAAAGTGAAATTTTCATCAAATTATGGTGGCCGTACACCAGAGGTTTTGAAAATGTACTTTATACTCAATTAAAAATGAATAAAAAAAAAATATTCGATTAAAAAAAAATCAAAAATATTCTAACCAATCTTTGATGTGTCAGCTACCTTTCCCCAAAAGGATTAATAAAAAATTATTTATTTACTTCAAAATAGGGTGGTCGTACACGTGTGTGGTATGGTTCTGAAAATGAAATTTTGAAAAGGGGTTTTTAAACATACCTACTAAAATATATTTTTTACCATGTGGGTATTAAAAAAAATTACATATTTGAAAACAAGACTCCAAGCACTACATTTTCTATTAGTGAATTTTTCTGAGATTCAATCTCTAAGTGCCTCAAATTTTGACATCAATTGACTGCACATTTGAAAAATAGGAAAAATACTTCCACTTTTTGCCCAAAAAGTGGACTCAACTTCTTGCTGGCACCCAGATATAAAACATGAAGATTATGATGATAATGATGCAAAAGATTATGAAGATGTAACTATTGCCATTGAGCAAACAAATGAATAGGAAACTACTAATGTTGCACAGGAAAATGTACCAGGTGACATGCCTTTATTGATACACACTATCAATAAAATCACTAAAGTAAAGGAGAAAACACCTGAGCCTGAAGCAGACACACCAATGGAAAAAGGTGATGAACAAGGGGAAAATATAGATAAAAGTGAAGAGAAACCAAGTGATGCAGCCACCGAGGATAGTGGAAAGGAAGACAAGGCTGCAAATCAAGAAAAGGTTGATGTAGAGACCTCTACAACTGATCAATAGGTAATGACCGAGAAACCAGGCCAAGGCACCACACCTCCAAAATAATAAATGATAGAAATAGAGAAACAAAAGGCTCTTTCTATTGTAATTTACTCCCTTGCATCCAACACCATTCTGAAGACGAACAAGAACAAGAAGAAGAAGAATAAAGCCCCCGTTACACTTGAGGAAATAATAGAAATACCTGACTGTGATCTAAGAACACTTGATTACGAGTCACTAACAAGGTATGGGGAACTACGCAAAAGGAAATCTCAATAGGACAAACTCAAACTGGAACACAAAAATACACACGTCATAGAAATAACAAAGGAAATACTACTATAGGTAGTTCCTGACACACAAATTGATCAAGGTGCACCCATCATTGATCAAATGGTAGTTCTGACCGAGGAAATCACCAATTAGAATGTAGATGCCAAGAAGGTCATTAAGGAAAGAGTAGAAGAAAAGTATCAAGCTACAAACTCACAGAGAAAATCGTCCAAGAAGTGGCAGTAAATAAGGTGAAACTTTCTGAATTGGTAACTCAATTAGAACATGTTATTTCAGAGTTAGCTACCCTAGTTCAAAAGTTATGTACTATTGAGTACTTCACCACCGAGTATTATGCACAAATAGATAAATTGAATGAAGATCTCAAAGCTAGTGCACAAAGTTTTTCAACCGAGCCTAATGCATTCCAATTGCATTATGAAAAGCTAGTTGAATCCAAATGGTTAAGACTTGAGATACAAAAGGAAGAAAGAAAAATTAGAATGAAGTAACTGAGATGAATATTTTGTTACTACCGAATCTCATATTGTTAATGATACATATGAATATGACAAAGACTCTAATTTCCACCCCGGAGATGTCAGAAGCTAAAAGAATCTATGACATGCACACTCAAATCACATTGGAGCATATGACCCTAGAACACCTGAAGGAGAAATGGTAAAAGTTGATGGCAGACATCAAGCAATCTCATAAGCAAATTTTTGACAAGCTGTAAGTTATACATATTTATCATTATTTTCAAAAAAAAGGGGGAAAATATATATGTAAATTACATACATTGCAAAGGGGGAAACATGTAGATACCAAGAAATACACACAGGGGAGAGAATGAACATAGGGGGAGTCATTTTATAAGTATAACATACTTGATTTATATACTGTACATATTAGTTTTTGATATTAATGCCAAAGGGGAAGATTGATAATCCTTAAAGGATCAAATGTTGTCATTAGTATTCAAGCAAACAGTTTTGGTCGGTCAACATTCATCGAGTGACAACATTCACCTAGCAACAGTGATCACCGAGTGTAGTGTTCACCGAACACAGTGGTCACAAAAATGCTTAGTACACCAAGAAAGTACATCGGTCTACAGAGGCAAAACAGAGAAGAGACATCATCGAGCATCAGTCTATAGAAACATAACCGAGCAGAGACATCACCGAGCACCAATCTAACTGAGAGACATTTTTAACACCAAGAAAAGTGGATCTGAACCACACATCAACTAAAGCACTTTAGTCTTTAAATTATATTTTTTCTTAGCTAGAAAACCATTTCTTGAGGATCAAGAAAAGCGTAATTGATGGATTTAATTAGTTTAACTAATTGTATTCATGCAAACTAGGAGATCAAGGTCAAGTTGTAAACCTTTAATCTTAGAGTTATTCAAGAAAAGCATGTAACCTAATTAGGTCAATACATTGTATATATAGATGTGTAATCAATCAAGAACATGGTTATTGTAGCCACATAAGGACATATATTGATCAAACATAGGTTTTCATGCAAAAGAATAGATAAAGCAGAATTCAGTTATGAAGAACTAGATTCAAGGCTACCAAGCAGAACATAGGTATTATCAATCACAATAGGTGGTTCAGGGGCACCAAGGACATTCAGTCATAGCATGAAGACTATGAAGACCTTAAAGATATCTAAGGATGACCAGAGGAAGGGCATGCACAATCCAAGTCATGGGATCAATTGGAAAGTCCTAGAACCTATAATGGTTCTCAATTGATATAATAAATTCAATAAATTTGGAGTTCTTAAAGGACTTAATTATATCCTTGTAAAGGCTCAAATGATTGTAAAATGGACCATTAGTGTCCAAAAGTGTGTTAGGGTAGTCTAGGGTTGTAAGAGTGTTGGAATTAAGCCTCCTAGGCATTGCCAAACCTTTGGAGTTCTTACAATCCAATTAGGAAGGCTTTTAAAGCATTTTCTTAGTTTAAATTTTCAAATATTTAAAACTTAACGGCTAGTTAGCCATTTTGGAGGGAAGTTAAAGATTTAGTGTAAAAACATTCAACTAATCCCTCTAACCAACCAGGAGAGGTTGGAGAAGTTGATATTTAGTTTCCTATTTAGGATTGAACCCATTGTATGGGTACACAGAGGTCTGGAGTGTACGGATGAGAACAGTGGATGAATAAAAGATAAGTTTCTATTTGCAATCTGTGATCTAAAAAAAAGGTATTAATAGTCTTTGGTTGAATTATATTTTCAATATGCAATAAGGAATAGCCTCACACATTCACCTAAACATCTATTGACTACATTGAGGATTATTTTGGTCACTGTCCAATGCGTTAATACTGGTTTAACAGTGATTGTGACCGTAAATAGAGAACTACCCTTGTTATTTTGAAGTTATTATAATCTTTTTCATATGATATTTGGTGGGAATGAGTCCACAAACAATCAAGGGGTATTAGAAGGTAATAAAAGATACCTTAGGTATTTTGAAAGTCACTTGTGATGACTGCTCCATCATTGGGTCTAAAATAACCACTATCCCTGTACACTACATTAGATAGTTTTGAGTTTTTTTTTATCACCATTGATCATTCCATGGACTCAAAGGCCTAGAATCAATGGAATAAGGTTGAATAAAAATGTATTATAGTTTCCTAAGCTTGAACTTGCAGAGATTTGAAGGGAGGAAGTGATCACTGGCAGAAAACAGAGAGTTTGTATTGAAATTCATGGCACAAGTATAGCAGTGGCCATTTGGTCCAAACAAGGGGTACTTTTTTTAATTTTGGATTGCCTTAGTATGTTTAAGAGATGGTGTATCATTCACCAATTTGATGCAGGAGTGCATGGAGGCTTGATATTTAAAAAGCCCTAGTTACAAGGGTTTGGAGTGACCATATTTGGGCTTTTGGTCTTGTGGAGGGTTTGAACCTAATTCCTTTTGTATTTATTCATTTAGTGGAATAAGAGGAATCTGTCTAGGAGTTGGAGCCTTGGGGAGGTGTAGAAATAGGTGTTGCTTTGTTAATCTACCCATTTTGGGGCTAATTTGTAGGCGTACAGTCCAGGAACCTTAATATTTTCCAAAACAAAAATATCTCACCTTTTGATATGTTGAAGTATGGCTTAAAGGGTATTTTTATATGTGCTTATTTTCACTAATTCTTTGAGGGAGTGTGGAGTTCAAAGGTGAAGAAGGTCTCTGCAGGGCTACAAAGATAGAGTAATTAGGCCTCTGGACTGATTGGGGTATGTGGAGATTAGAAGTGAGGGTTAGCATTTGAAACCATAAAATCACTCTTATATACCCTTATAAATCCTATAGAAATCCTATCTACCACCATTTACCATTTGGAGAAGCCTTGGTTGGTTTAGTTCCGTATAGAGAAATTGGGCATTGTGGGAAGTAGTGCATTTCTAAGGAAATTTGTAACCTTTACCTTATCATATTATATAATCACTCCCTACATTGCATCAAGTGGTATCAAAGCCAAAAGTAGGTCACGGACCATGTTTGAAGGAGAAGAGGAGTTTCCTACAAGGATGACAAACATAGAGTTGGCAAGGATAGTCAAAGAGCAGTTGGAAGACAATAGGAAGTTGAAAGCAACATTGGAACAAAGGGAGAAAGAAAACCATGAGAAGGATAGGATGATGAAGACCATGATGGAGAGAATATTAGCACTAGAGAAGAGAGAAAATAGCATCAGGATAGAAAAGGAAGTAGAAGAAGAAGGAGAGGAAGAAGAAGTACCCCAAGAGGAAGATCAACTAGATCCTGAAGATCTAAGGATGGCTAAGTTGGTGAAAGCCATAAAGAATGGAGATTCAAGGGTAAGGACAAACTTACCTATGTATGGAGGGAAGATGGATGATGAAAAACTAATAGAATGGTTCAGTGTAATTGAAAATGTCTTTGAGTGGGAAGGAATAGAGGAGAAGGACAAAGTGAAGATTGCAAAGTCCAGGTTGAAGGGACATGCATTATTATGGTGGGATTGTGTTTAGAAAGAAAGGTGGAAGAATGGGAAACCCAAGATCACATCTTTGTATAGTGTGATGGATAAGATGAAGGCAAAAGTTTTTACAAAGGATTATAGAGTACAGTTATACAAGAGGATGAGAGATTTTAGACAAAAGGATATGGATGTGCAAAAGTATACGGAGGAGTTCCATAAGTTGGATATCAGAACAGGTCATGAAGAAGAAGTGGAAGAAAAAATTACAAGGTACATGGGGAGGCTAAGGTTAAACATTTAGGATGAAATTAGTCTTACTACCCTAGGGACAGTTGATGAATGTTATCAATTAGCCATGAAGGCTGAAGAGAAGATAAGAAGAAGACATAAGAAGAAAAGAAGCATAAGAGGATGATCTTCTATGAGAGGAAGAGGAGGTAGAGGTGCCACTGATTTTCAGAATAATAGTGATAAAGACAAAGAAAATCCATACACATCAGAGACAAGAGGAGGATATAGAGGAGGAAGAAGTGGAGGAAGAGGAAATCGAATGTTTACAGGAAGATGATTTACTTGCAATGAAGTGGGTCATCATTCCTTTAGATTTCCTAAATGGAATGAGGACAAGGGTAGAGACAGGAGAGTGAACTTGATGGAAGAAGACACAAAGAGAGAAGAACAACAAAATCCCATTGAAATTCATCCAGAGGATGGAGAATGCTAATAATGGGAAGAGGACAACCATGGCATCCATAATTGAGTATCTTTAGATCAAGTTGTTTGGTGAAGGGTAAGGTATGAAATCTCATCATTGAGTCAAGAGCACACAGTAATCTATTTTATTATGAAGTTACTCATAGGTTGCACTTGATGAAATTTCAACATCCTAGACCATACTATTCCACATGGGTGAGTAAAGATCATAATATCTTGGTGAGAGAGAAAGTATGGATTGAATTTTTAGTAGGAGGCTATAAGGATAATGTTTTGTGTGATGTAATGGACATGTCATGTGGACATTTGATTTTAGGAAGACCATGGAAATATATAAGAAAAACAATTCATGATGGACACACTAATTCATATCTAGTTCATATGAATGGTTTCACATACAAAATGCTACCTTTTGAAATTCATAAAAGGGAAAATATACTGATGTGTTTTGGACAAAGGAATGATGTGGCAAATCAAGGTAAAAATCAGTATGATACTGGTTGGAATGAGATGGATAAGTTGCAGATTTGGAAAGGATAGGACAGTCCAAAGAGTAGAGGACCAAGTGAACATAATTTTGTGTTGATTGGGGTAGTAAAGTGTCCCATTGATGGACAAGTGAATGATGATGATATTGGCAGGAGGCAGGGTTACCTTGACTCACACAAGGAGTCACAAATGTAGGCATTGTCAAGAAAACATTGTCACCCACAAAGACATTCAACCCATGGATATTTTTCTTCTAATATTTTGTGTATGAATGCAGATTGGAGTAATGTGAGAAGGAAGGTTACTTGGCAGACTTTTGGATCCCTAAACATCAGATTGATTGCAAGATTGCAAGGAGGACATGCATGAAAAAATCTTTGGACAAGAGTTTCTTTGGCCGAGGGGAGTATGGTGCAGGGGCACCAAGGACATTCAGTCAAGGCATGAAGACTATGAAGACCTTAAAGACATCTAAGGAGGACCAGAGGAAGGGCATGAAAAATCCAACTCAAGGGATCAATTGGAAAGTCCTAGAACCTATAATGGTTCTCAATTGATGTAATGAATTCAATAAATTTGGAGTTCTTAAAGGACTTAATTATATCCTTGTAAAGGCTCAAATGATTGTAAGATGGACCATTAGTGTCCAAAAGTGTCTTAGGAAAGTCTAGGGTTATAAGAGTGTTGGAATTAAGCCTCCTAGGCATTTCCAAACCTTTGAAGTTCTTAAAATCCAATTAAGAAGGCTTTTAAAGCATTTTCTTAGTTTAAAATTTCAAATATTTAAAACTTAACGGCTAGTTAGTCATTTTGGAGGGAAGCCAACGATTTAGTGTAAAAACACTCAACTAATCCCTCTAACTAATTATGAGAGGTTGGGGAAGTTGAGATTTAGCTTCTTATTTAGGATTGAACCCATTGTACGGGTACATAGAGGTCTAGAGTGTATGAATGAGAACAATGGATGAATAAAAGATAAGTTTCTATTTGTAATCTATGATCTAAAAAAAAGGTATTAATAGTATTTGGTTGAATTCTATTTTCAATATGCAATAAGGAATAGCCTCACACATTCACCTAAACATCTACTGAATGCGTTGAGGATTATTTTGGTCACTTTCCAATGCATTAATACTGGTTTAACAGTGACTGTGACTGTAAACATAGAACTACCCTTGTTATTTTGAAGTTCTTATAATGTTTTTCCTGTGATACTTGGTGGGAGAGAGTCCAAAAAAAATCAAGGGGTCTTGGAAGGTAATAAAATATACCTTATATTTTTTGAAAGATGCTTGTGATGACTGCTCCATCATTGGATTCAAAATAACCATTGTCCCTGTACACTACATTAGACAATTTTGAGTTTTTTAATCACCATTGATCATTCCATGGATTAAAAGGCCTAGAATCCATGGAATGAGGTTGACTAAAAATGTATTATAGTTTCCTAATCTTGAAATTGCAGAGATTTGAAGGCAGGAATTGATCACTGGTAGAAAACAAAGAGTTTGTATTGAAATTCATGGCACAAGTATAGCAGTGGCCATTTGGTCCAAACAAGGGGTACTTTTTGTGTTTTAGTTTTCCTTAGTATTTTGAAGAGATGGTGTATCTATCACCAATTCTATGAAGGAGTGCTTGGAGGGTTGACATTTACAAATCCCTAGTTACAAGGGTTTGGAGTGACCAAATTGGGGGCTTTGGTCTTGCGGAGGGTTTGAACCTAATTCCTTTTGTATTTGTTCATTTAGTGGAATAATAGGACTCTTTCTAGGAGTTGGGGCCTTAGGGAGGTGTAGAAATAGGTGGTGCTTTGTTAATCTACCCATTTTGGGGCTCATTTGCACGGGTATAGTCCAGGAACCTTAATATTTTCTAAAACAAAAATATCTCACCTTTTGATATGTTGAAGTATGGCTTAAAGGGTATTTGTATATGTGTTTAGTTTCACTAATGCTTTGAGGGAGTGTGGAGTTCAAAGGTCAAGAATTTCTCTGCAGGGCTATAAGACAGAGTAATTAGGCCTCTGGACTGATTGGGGTAAGTGGAGATTGGGGTATCTGTAGATAGTGAAGCTTTTTGGGTTTCATCCCCACCACAGTTTCTACCTTCTAACATGGGTTTTCTACATTATTAATTATTGTTTCATGTTTAAATGAGTTTCATGAATGTTTCTATGGTTATTTCCATGCACTTAAATTTACATTATGATATTACATGCATGAATTAGAAAAGAAAAAATGGTCGGTTATACAAGATATGATTACTAAGGCTTAAAGTGTAAATTTTTTTAAGGGTACTGATACACCCCTCCCCTCTCAGTACACACCCTTCCGTTATTCCAACATCATCATCCTAACAAAAGAATAATATGAGACAAGATATGTAATTATCCATCAACCTCCTAGTAAGATTGTTTAGTCATGATGGCTTAGGTTATTAGTTCAACTAGAAAGACTTTGACTTGTAGCGTTGATTAAAAATTAAACAAAATAATGAATAAGAATGCATGGCTTAAGAGTTCCAATTTCCATTAGAAAATATTTTTGAAATTGGGATAGGCTTGAAGTAGTGCTAGATTTTATTACTGGCTTTCATTCGATTTATTTAAATTTTGCATGGTATAGATGAGAAATAGAAAATAATGACATTTTTAATGTTAATAAAGTTGCCTTACATTTTATTAATAAGAAATAAAAAATAAAAAAATGATTTTAAAAGGTGGATGGTAAAATGATCTATTTAAAGTCTTATTATTTAATCAATCCTCATTATTTTTTACTTAAAAAGAGAGTAACAATCTTAATTGAGTTGAAAGGATTCCTACAATGGAAAAAAAATTACTTGTAAACATTTATCTTTTTGAATAAATTTGATGTTTTTGATTGCTGGTAAAAATAGGTTTTATGGGGACCCGAAACCCCTTACAAGAAAAGCATAGATATAAGCAGTGAAAAACAAAATAAAATGAAACAGGATTGAGAGCCAGCCCGCAGACCCAGACAAGACTAAAAAGCTAGGACAAAAAAATTGGAAACCACCGAACCGCTCTAGGAACCAGAAACTAAAAGATGCAGCACAATTAAAATAGGGGAACACTATAGTCAAGCCAGCTACAGCTGAGTGTCCTCTGCTACCTTTTTTTCTTAAGCAACCATTTTGATGGCTACCTTGAAATTTGACATCTCCGAGATCCTATCTTGAATCTTCTTCTTCCTAGCAGAGCGCGTGCACTTTCCCGGACCCTCAACATCAATATTCTCTTTGTCTTCGACAACAATAGGAAAATCCATTTCCATTTATATTGAGTTAAAACACTCCATATTCGTACCCATGAAGACATTATTGTCCATCATGTGTTTTTTCACAGTATTCTCCAAGGTGTCCAGACGCTCATGCAGAGCTTGCAAATTTTTCCCATCCTCTACATTCTGATTGCCAGCGACCCCCATCGACCTAGAGTTAATAAGAATAACATGAGTAGACAAATCTCTGTAGTTGAGATGAAGTCCTTTGATTTATTTAAAAACCCATTTCATCAAATGAAATGAGTACAATGACATAGCTTTAGCAGTTTGAAGAAACTCAAATGGGGGCTCGATCTTGTCATCCATGTCCTCCTGGAGAAGCTGGACATTCCGCTCATGCATATCAACCAACCTAGAAAAATGGATATTCTTAGAGGAGGTAGGTATAGCTTCTTTATCAATATTTTCCTTTTTAGGGGTATCAGCCTCTTTTTGTTTAGGATGCACTTCCATAAGCACCTTGAGTGTCAGAGAGATAGGGATGTGATGCTCTTCTGAACTCACATAACTAACCAGAATGGGGACTTTTTGAACTTCCACATCCTCATCGACAACATCACGTAATTTATTTTTATCCATGACAGTGTGGGCTACCTTAACATTGGGGGTTTCCTTAGTTTTAACCTCTTCCTCAATAGAGGCACTCACCAAGACACACATAGACTCTTTGCTATCATCATCGAATTGGGAATCATAGCCTTCTACACTCACAGGATTAGAGTCTATGTCCATACCTGAATTTTTCTAAAACTTCAAATTTTTAACAGTTGAAACCCCCTTATCATCTCCAGACCTAAGCCATTTACCATCCTTAGCAGAACCCAAATCTTTCATGGAAATCGTAAGAGGATTGGAGGCTGCCACTTTTTTAACATGTTCAACAATCAAGAGAATCAAGCCCTCATGAAGAATAGGATTACTATCCTTCTGCCTATGCTCAGTAATGTTATGGAGGAGAGACTGCAATAAATAGTAGGGGAAGGAAATTTTCACCTTATGATGAAAATGGCCCAATAGCACAAAGTGATAGGAATGAGCCCTTTTGTATATTCTTGTTATGCCCTGCATACTCATCCCTACATTTTGTGTGCAAAATGTTGGGTCCCCTCTTTTCGCTTTTGCTCTTGCCTTGTTTCCTTTGTTTCCTTTGTTTTTCCTCTAGGCTTTGCTCCTATGAGGTTTGTATTTCCTTTTCTTCTTGTCTTTTGCACCTCCGGGCCTGGTCCCAGAGTTTGTTGTTCTTTCCAGAGCCAGATTCCAGACTCTGGGATTCTCTCCAACCATGTCTTCTTTTTCAAGAAGGCATAGTTGCATGGAATCCTTGGGCCCAGAGTCTGGAGGTTTTTGGAGTTTTCAGAGAAGGATGTAACTTGTTTTTACCCTAAGGGTATAAATGGAAATTACCTATCATTTTCAAAAATTATCGCGATTAAAACACTAAGAGAATTCAGAGAGATTCTTAGGCGATTAAGGAGATTAAACTACAAATTACTATGTGCTTAGTGGTTGATTGAAAGTCAATTTTGTGGTGCTTGTTCATGATCGTTTGAGGGTAGAATTGTTTCAGACCACTCCCCATGTTCTTCTTCCCTTCTCTTTGTCATGTTTCCAGGTAGGTTCTTAGTTTCACCTTCTCTGGTTTCTTGCTTTCTGGTTCTTTCTATTTTCTTTTGCTTTGTTTTTTTTTGTATGGTTCTGTCGTTTCCACCTTTTGCATTTCACTTTTGGGTTGCCTCCCATTGGTGGGTTGGCTCTGCTAGAGGGTTGTCTGCACTCTATTCAGTTGTAAACTAGTGCATATGATGTACATTGTCATAGGGTAGCTCTTGTGCTTGTGTAAATGTTGTATAATCATGTAAACAGTTTGTAGATATTGTATATATGGATCGTCGTTGTTATGTGAGCTTCACTTTGATCCTTGCAGAGCTTTGGTCCCCTGTATTTTAGTGTATATATTTCTCAGCCTTCAGTCCTTTGTAAACTCATGTATATCTTTTGAGTATCCTTCCATTCTTGATGAGCTCATCCCACCCCATCGTTTATTACACCATTTTTCTGAGCTTGTCGAGAGATAGTCGCCACGGCTTGAACTTGACACCTCACTAGTTTGATCCATGGAAGCTTTCTCTCTCTTATTTCATATCACCCTAATGGTAGGATTAATTTCCCACGAGTCAAAATTTAAACCTTGTCCCATCTGGCATTCAATTTTCCCTCATGTCGGCCCGCTTGTCACCATTAATGCCATCTGTCGCATGGCCACGTGACAGCCCATGTCAGCCAAATATGGCTTACTACTGATCATGTCGATAATGGCTATTTTATCCAGACTGCAAGTGCTGAGAAGTCCCTTTTCTTTCATTTCCTCCTATCACTTAATTCAACACCCGGAAATCTAACCCATGCCTATATTAAGTATTTTAGAATTTTTGATATGTGCTAACACTTGTTGGACAGGTGCATGGTGGTGATGAATCCCCCAAAGTTTCTAATATTTGTTTTATATACACCATGTTCTAATGGTTCTCCGGTCTTGCAGGTTGCGAACAGTTGATCAAGATGTCTGAAGTAATCACCCCTCCTGATAGCCTGGAGCTACCTACCACCTCCACTCGGACAACCACAAAAACCAATGCTGAAAAGATGTTAGAAAAGCTGTCCTTAACCTCCAAAAAACCAAAGGAAGGCATTCTTGTGGGGTCCAAGGTATGAGAAATAACAGACACAGAGCTCAGACTTTGGGCTAAAATACAGGGCTTAATTCAAGCCATATACCAATTAAAGGCCGGAGGAGACAATATGGCCACTCACTTGGCTACTTCCAGCATTATAAAGGCCGTGAACTTTCCCTGTGCAGTGCAATCATCAGAACTGATACTTCAGCTAGAAACATTATACAATGCACCTACTCAGACTATTCTACTTGCTGATCCCCGACCGCTACAATATCAAGCAACAATCGTCACCCTAGATGCAACAAATTTTTCCTCAGGGCTGGGGATTCCGTAATTCCAGGGGTCCGTCATTTTCAACCGGACCAACTCATTACAGGATTGTTACCCAAATTTTACACCCCATGCATTTTTGGCCTGTGTTGATTAGTCATTCACGCTCATCCTCTGTTCCTTGCTTCCTGCTCTTTCCCGGGCCTTCTAGTTTTAAATTCTGTGTTTCCTGCCAAAAATGGCTTAGCCCCTTTTCAAATCTTGTTTTATGTCTTATCGCGCAATCGCAATGTCGTTGGGTAGTCAGGCTGTATGCCTGCGACCGCGTGACGGGTTAAAAATTTGCACGTCGCACGCTCGTGCCAGTTCTAACTCGTGTGTTTTATGCAGGGCGAGTGTGCGACGAGTTGAAAGTAAGTGTTGTCGCGCACCCGCATTCAGCGATGAAGTGAAGTTCTCATGCCTGCGAGTATACGGTGGGTCAAAGAGCATAAGTTATCGCTTAGTCGCGCAAGAAATTTTATGATGATGAGGGTCTGCGACTGGGCGACCAGGGAGATCGTTCAGTTCCCATCGCTCACTCGCCAGTGTTTGAAGAAGAACAGAATTCTGCTCGTGAACGTGCGACGAGCTGGGGCGGGGCTCATCGCGCGCTCGCTAAGAAATTGATAGAAAAAAAAAGTAGCTCGCGAGCTTGCGACTGAGCTGAGGAAGTGATCAATCGCGCAGTCGCCGAGCAAAAAGTTAGCAGAGGAAACAGAGCGCGGGTGCGCGATGAAGAAAAGGCAGGAGTCTCATCGCACAGTCACTGAGTAATAAAGACAAAGAAGGAATTTCTCACGGCTGAGCGCCCAAAGGAACAGACAAACTCATCGCGCACTCGCTGAGAAAAAAAGGTAAATAGAGGACGGCCCGTGAGTACGCGACGAGTAGAAAGAAATGGTCATCGCCTGGTCGCTGATCAAATTGGGTAAATGGAAAAGAGCTCACGACCTTGCGACGAGAAAAAAAGATAAATTCATTGCGTACTCGCCGAGCAGAAAAGATAAACAAAATGTTGCTCGCGAGTGTGCGATAAAGCAGAAAGTGAGACCTCGTCGCTCACTCGCTGAGCAATTCACACAAAGGAAGATCTGTCTGCGGGTCTGTGATGAGCTACAGAGAAGGTGTCATCACGAAGTCGATAAGCAATAAAGATAAATGAAAAGAGGGCTCGCGACTGTGCGATCAATAAAAGAGAGCTGCTCGTTGCACAATCGCAGATGTTTCAAAGTGAACATGGGATTTCTCGCGACTGAGCGATTGATGAAAAGGAGTGTCATCGCCTACTCACACAGAAAGTAAAACAAGGTGAAGGCTGCTCGCGAGTGCGCGATCATAGAAAAGGTAATGAATAAAGAGCTCATCGCTTAGTCGCTCAGAATCTAGAAGGAAGAAAGCATGGCTTACGACTGTGCAGTGATGATGCAGATGAGGTCATCAAAGCCCAAGATGTTTTCTCAGTTGCAGGCATGGAAAAAGATACAGAGTCTAATCACGAAGTTATTTCCCTCAGTTGTAGTTGGCCGAAAGGCATGGTCGTAGTCGAGGACTCATTGATGAAAGATGGAGCGGCAGCCGTCGGTGGTCACTTCTTGTCCTGGGAAGGTATGATCAGTTGGTGAACATTCATGACAGGGGCTACTTGCAGGTAGAGCTGATTCTTTCCAGGTTGCTTTTCCACGCGGTGTAATCAAGTACAGGGATGGGTGCAAGAAGGAAAATCTGATCTGATCGATTTACTTGGCACACATTTATGGCCAGATTAGATTTTTTTGTCCTAGGGTCAATTATTCTATTGTCAATTTGTAACCCTGGTTAGGTTTTTGGACTCCTGCCTGCGTGCAGTTGAGGGATGTATAAAAGAGTTTTTGAGAGCCTTAGTGCTTAGAAGATTTTGGCATTTTGTAAAAAGAACTTGTTTCTTTCTAGGAGTTATCTGAGGCATTCTTTCTGCCCTCTGGCTTTTACATTCTATAATCTTCTCATTGATCATGAAAACTGTTGGAAGTACTTTGTGATAATTCTTCATATCCCTATGCTTCCTTGTTTGTATTATCTCTTATTGGATCAAAGTTTATGAATGCTAATTAATGGACATTGGGGTTCCTAGTTCCTCTCATTTT
>MU223288.1:144424-181118 GCA_018584345.1 Thuja plicata
GATTTAGATGTTTTGTGGGTATACTTCAGCCCCTAGCAGTCTTGTCTCATTCCTACACCTGGTTGCAGAGAAGGATGTTTGTTTGCAGGTCATAGATCGAGTCTTTTGTTCAGGCCTTCCTATGAAATAATTATGCAAGCCTATCTAGTGAGTTGTAACTTATTTGACCTAGTTCCTCCATTAGTTCCATTCCTCTACACTGAGATCCAAGCCCTAATTTAGGTGCATCACCTAGTAGGTAGTTTGCTTTCAGTCATTTCCCTTTCATGCAATCCTTCTATCCCTTTCCCTCAAAAGTTTACTTTCCTGTTCAGAAGCAAATTAAGGTGATTATCCAAGAGGAACCAGCCTAGAACCTGGAGGTCTCATCTCGGTTAGCATAAGGTCCCACAACCTTGAGATGATTCCCTTGTTATACTGGATTATCAAGACCAAGAGAGCTTGAGATTAGAGGCACAAATTCAGTGTATAACAAGGATTTCAAGGAAGCTTCTCTCATCCCCTTGCAATACCTTAACACTCACTGGCTGAAGTCCCCAAAGAGGGACCATAAAAGGATGAAGTTGGAAATCACCCATGGGGATTTCATAGAAACCATTCAGGTGGGAATCATATTTCTATGCAGGATCTTTGGATTGCCCCATGCCTAGGATTTCTCAGCATGGATGTACTACTTTCTTTATTGCATCACCACCCACAACCAAAATTTCAACTGGGCAGCCATCATTGCCAATCATGTGGACATGTAGCTGAAGGGCTTCGTCCAGAGTTCCAAGTTCTACATGACATCCTACGTGCTATGGGAATTATCCCAACAAAGACTGGCTTTTCTAGGTTTGGGAACAGTTAGTGAACTTGGGAATGGGTCGGGCTAGTTGACTCCATGGGATCATTATCCCCAAGTACAATGGGAACTTAGTTTCCTAAATTTTTGCCAGGTAAATGATGCTTTCATTTACCATAGTATCCTAACACTTACCTGAGACACCAGGTACTGATTATTGCAGGAGGCGATGAACCTGGTCAGCACTTATGGCCACTACTTTATTGAGTTCCAACACCACACTTACATTTGGGTGATTGGCTTCTGCGGGAAACCCTATCTTCTTCCCCGGTATTGTGGGGACATAATCATTATTTTGGAGTTTTTCCGGTAGATGATGGACCTGCACACCTTCTTTACATTAAAGAAGGTCATCAATGTCCCATTTCCATTCTCATGCAGGAATTATACGTGCAGCCTCACCACGGCAAGGGAGGCAGAGAATGAATTAAAAATCTTGGGACTGGTGGAATTCCACCATGCCAGAAAGAACTATGATCCTCTAGGCAAGATTGCCATAGCACTTCCCTAGGCATCCCCACCGCATGAAGAAGATATTGAATATTTTTGGGCGGACTGCCAAGATAGTTTTTATCTCCGGGCCTGTCAACATTCACACATGTCCAAAGGACTCATGAAGGCCCTCGACCTTCAGACATTTCTAAAGGGATTTTTAGTTGATGAGCCGCTAGAAGACCTGGCATACAAGGAGCAAGGATTAGACAAGTTGGATCTCCCTTCAGTGGATTGGGCCACCCCAAAAGACTTGACAATCAAGGGAGTATGTCATCCTATTTTGGAGGCGAGTCACCAATATTTTTCCTGAGTATGTCCCAAGAGCACCTGGAAGAAACCACTAGCTCGAAAGACCACTCCATCTTCTGCCACCACCAGACCTAGCACAAGCAAGGGGAAAGATAAAGAGGGCACCCCGGTCAAGGTACCTCCCCAAGGTCCCACCCCTTTGATGGTACAACTGCAATAACAAATGGAGTCGGCAAGGTTGGCCAGCCAACAGATAAGGACACAGATATCCTTTGGCCTCCTCATAACTCCAATGGCATCTTCTCGTTTGACGGGATCCCTGTTGTTGGCTGTGATGATGAGAAGAGAGACTTTCATTGAGGTGGAGTCTACCAGTATTTTGGAGATAGGGGTCCCACTACTGAGAAAGAAGAAGAAGAAGGTGACCCCTACCCCAAGTGAGGCTGCTAGCCTCGGTATGCCAGATGTGCCTCCAGTTGATGTTAGTTTGGATTCCCCTGAACTTGAAGAGATCTCTGACAACCCTTCCCCACATGATGATTTTGATGATATGTTTGGAGTGAATGAAATCATAAACTTGCAAGAGGATATTGGTCAAGTGGTTGAGGAAATTTATGCTCAAGATAAAGAGGAGATCCCCATAGAAAATGAAGTTCTGGAAGAAGGATTTGCATAAGAATAGGAAACTTGAGATGAGACACACATGGAGCATGAGTGGGAGAAAAAACTAGCCCAGGAGGCCAAAGATACACCAAGGCAAACCATAGATGAATAGCCAATGGTCGGGGAACCCAGACCCATGGGATCAATCATACCCCCAATCATCATGCTCCAAATGCCTTTGGTTACTTTGGGTGACCAAATGCCACGGAGCACATTTGGTGAGGTTGTAAAGCCAGTCGCATTGTTAAACTTTGGCCAGAAACCTCACCCACCTCTAGAAGATGTTTGGACAGAGGCAAATGTTCTAGAAAATGAGGCCAATGAGGCTGAAGAACAGTAGCAGCAGAATGACTGGGAAGACTTGGGAAATGAAAACTTCAAATCAACTGATGCTGAGAGGGATGAGGAAGTCCCCGAAGATACAGGTGAGATGGATGTCAGAGAAGGAGAAGTCTCGAATATCACAAAGGAGAACAATGAAATGATGGGGAATGCTCAGGCCTCTAGAGAACATGAGAAAGAATAAGAACATGAAAGAGAAAAGGAGCCTGATGACACTGAACATTCTAGGAATGCACCACCAAGTTCTGAAGAGAATATAGATACTCAAGTCCTAACTGCAAAGCCGCCCCAGCCACCCCAATGGCTTGGTGGAATTGAGCAAGAGGAAAGCCCCAGTGGTAGTGATAGAAGTTCCACTCTCCTTGGCCAAAATGATGGCCTGACATGCAGAAGCTCATAAGCCCAAGAGGGCACAGATGGTCCATACCCTTCAAACTGGTCCAACAGGGAACATAGTTGTGACTATCGCAACCCCTCCTCCAGATGCATATGCAGTGGCCATAAGGCCTAAAGATTACAACATCACATAAGTGGCACTAGGGATAAGGGACAATCAAGACAAACTAGACCTACTAAGGGAGGCCACTAAAGTAGTAGAGGTCCGGTATTTCAAACAGGGCCATAAGTTGAAGGAGGAAAGAGCGACTAATGCAGATCTCCTCACACTCCTAGTAGAGCTTACATGGCCTCTAGCCGAGGTCCACCGAAAGCTTCTACCTCTGGATTGCTACTTGTACAGAGTGACGTGGATTCCCTTCAGGCCATGAAGAAGAAGGCGCAGGTTGTAGATGGGTGGGTCGCCGAGCAAGTAGTTGCCGTAAGATAATTTATAGCGGTGTCCCTCCTAGACCTTTATCAGATTGACATCCTTATCAGCCAAGCAAATGGCTCCACTCTTGTATGGGAGGAAGATTTAGAGAAGTATGAGAAATGGAGGGTCGGGTTGGAAGAAATTCATAACATTGGAGAAGAAGTCACAACATAGGAAGGAATTTTGGGAGACGAATCATATGATTCCCTCCAGGCCCAGTACTCTAGACTTGGCCTCAAAATTGAGGTGTGCAAGGAACTAGTTAAGGCCCTTAAAGAAAAGGTGACCGTAGCCCAATACCCCTTGGGCTTATTTCAAGCATTTGTGGTTGGAATATCGCAAGTTGATCCCTTCACCATTGGGATGTGTACCCCGGAGGACTACGTCCTCACTAAATTTGATGAATAGATGGAATCCGTGTATCCAGTTGCTGGAGATTTTGACAAGGGCAGGTTATCTAGATTATCTAAGAAAATGATCCGAGAACATGACACCGTGAAGATGGTGGATGAATTTCGGAATGGGGCCAGAGATATTGAGGAAAAATTGGAGGCTGTTCATAGTCGATGGGACAATATTAAAGACATAGATGAAGAAGGCATAAAACAGGTGTTGGAGACATTAAAAATAGTAAGGAACAATAAGGTTCTTCAGAGTTTGGAGAATTTCATCAACCATGGGTCGGTTGTATTCTTTATTCTTTAGGGGTGCAAGCTTCTAGATCCCAGAGTCCCAGATCCAATATTTTTAAATTCCTTAAAGTAACCCGTGTCCCGATTGCCAAAGCCAACAGTCACTTTCAAAGTAGTTAATAAGGATGTCAGAGAGTGGGTGACTCCAGCAAGGCACGTCAGCTCAACAAGAAGATACTGATAGGTGGTCTTCCCAAGGCACCGCCTCAACATAACACCTGGTGCATTGGGGCCAGGGAGCCACTTTTCCATTAATGAGGCATGTAGCCTTGATCCCTGGGGGATCAGATTTGTTCTTTTCTCCTCCCTACTCTCTTCTCGAGTCTGATTCTTTCACTCATCTTTTCTTGTCTTATTCTTCTGACATATCAGACCTTTTCCATCTAAAGGTCTTTGTAGCGTGGCATAGGTACTGGCCACCAGAAATTGTATTATATTACTTGAGTGTAAAACAAGTTAGGTTATTTTTAGGTCAAAAGTTTGTGTATAAATAAGAAGTTTGACCTCATTCCAGAGGTCAGTGAAATTGCTGATTTTGCATTTCATAGCTAATATCATTTGGGGTTTTCTCAGTTTTGAGTCACAGAGCTCAATGCTCCTTAGTTTTTAAAAGCTTTCAGTAGTTAGATGATCCCCTGGAGCCACCATTATTGTATGCACCAGTGCTTGCTGGAAATATGTTAATAAAGAAGGAAGGGTTCTATCAATGATGTTGTTAGCATTTTGATCTCTGGATTAACGATATTTTGTGCTATATGTTCTTTATGTCCCCTTCTCTGGTATTTTAAGTAGATTAATGACCTTCTTTTCCCTTGCTATTGATTAAATATGAACTGATGGTTCTATATTTATTTAGTATTTAGTGTAGTATGTTAGAGCTTGGTTGATGTTTTGAATGTTTGGCATAACTATAGGTAGATGAAGTATTTCTAACCCTACAATATATTTTGAAGTTTATTTGGTAAAGATAGTGAATGATTGTAGGAAACCCCACTTGCTTAGATCCCTGGAGAAGACGAGCCAAGATAACTAGCTATCCCCATCGAACAAAATAGTCACACTCCCAACTAAGCTCCCACACTGTCGAGACCTGACTCTCACATGCTTGAAGGCCTGGGGAATCACATTTCCCCGGATGACCTTTACAGGTGAAGTTGGTGGGTATCCGAGTACTTGGTGACAACTTACATCTGTTGGTAGACTTGGTCACAAATTCTTGTCAACAGAAATTGGCGCCAGAAGGAGGGCATGAAATCGTCCCCCTCTGAAGATTTAGATTTTACACCGCCCGAGGGTTCCCTAAGCCATAGTTTTAGGAGTCAGACCTTTAGTGGAATTGGATCATTTTCATCTGTGAGATTCAAAAGAGTCCTTAGATCAACTCCCAATCCTGGAAGGTTTGTTGACCTTGAGCCTCCTGCCCAAAAGAAGAGGACCCCGAAAGGTAGGCTTGCTGCCATTGTCTGCGGATCTACTACAGCTTAGAATACCCAAGTCTGCCAGACAACCCCAGGAATAAATGCTCAACCTAGTCAAAATCTAACACCCCCAATGGCTGCATATTTTGGCAACACCGGGTCCCCGATAGGAACTTTTTCGGGTGCAACCAATGATCTCCTTGCGCACCCAGAAAAGATTTGTCCCTGATATGAGCATTTAGGCTCACAAACCATAGAAGATCATCTACAGGCATACAAAAATGCCATGAACCAACACTGGATCCAGCATCAAGATGTTGTGTCCTACATGTTCCCTCTGTCCTTGGGATAGAACAAGCTGAACTGGTACCTTAACCTTCCCCCAAACTCCATCAATAGTTGGCAAGACATGGAGGATGCCTTCTTAGCTACCTTCTGTGTGCATGTGAACCCAACATGGTCCCACAGCCAATTCATTTCCATTAGGAAGGAACCAAATGAGCCTCTTGCAACATTCAACCACTGGTTCCAATGCACCTTGAAGCGGTGCATGGGTCCCTTCATCCCATCCACTGATGTAACCATCTAGACCTACCTGAATGTGATGGACCCTTTTAATGCTACTCTCCTTTGGAGAAATAATTCCCCCAATGATCAGGATACTATGGTGAAGGTTTACAACCTGGCCTTGGAATTGTCCCGTGGTCTTAACAAATCTTTGGGTGGGATTGGGCAGAGCATGCCCTTTAACATGATACCCAACAGAACTTCTTAAGCCAGGGGATGTAACCCCAATCAAGCAATGGGTGCCCCCACAATGGCTATGAATCCCCCGTCACCGCTGATAGAACAACAAGCCCGGTACATATATCCATCTCAAACACAGACAACACTGGGTCTGGAATCCTTTCCCTGGAACTAGCCACAAAAAATGAAACAACCATAGACACAACCTTCCAGACTACCTTTCTTTCAGTCATTTGTGGTTGGAGGAATGTCACCCTTGACTCTGGTGAATGTTTCCACTTTCCTAGGGAACCAACAACAACTGTCACATTGTGATGCGAACACTCAGCTGTCCACTGAGGTTGAATCCCTCTAGCAACTATTGTCCTCACTAACTGTGGACATGGAACTACCACCTCCATGTCCTTGATGGAGGTTTTGCTGAACTATCTTGAGAGAAAGAAGTCTCTTCTGAATCTCTTAGGAAACCTGAAAGCCGTCAGTTGCCCACCCAAGACTGTCACTTTTGATGATGCCAACATGGCTGTCTTCCAAGGAAATATAGAGGATCCTCCCTTCCTACTAGGTTTGAACATACAAGGAAAGAATATACACAATTTCCTGGTAGATTTTGGGGCTTTGGGAAACATCGTGCCTTTATCCATATGCCAGAAGCTCAGATTCTTCCCCACCCCATCTAACGGTGCAGTAATCAAGCTGGATAAAACTACTATAAAAATGGTGGGTGAGCTGAAGAATGTTCAGATTCAACTCATCTAGGACCCTAGGATAGCCAGCGTGATTGACATCCAGGTGGTGGACATCCTAGAGACTTATGGGTTGTTACTAAGTCACAATTGATCTAAGTCCCTTAATGGGTATTTCTCCACCAACTTCTCCCACTTGTGGCTCCCCTGGGAGGGAGAATCTAATGAGATCTGGGTTGAAAGTGGGCCCTAGATGAAACATGCCCTCACTAAAGTGGGGAGGGTAAATGAAGTCCTCTTCTCTGAGACTTCCCCTGGGTGTACAAACCCCTTGAGATCTTAATATTTGATTTCACACTCGGGGAGGACCCCATAGTTTATCTGAGAACCCGGGACCTGGAAGAAAAATTGAGGGTTGAGGTTAACTCTCAGGGTACTGCAGCGACCCCCACTACACTCTTGTTTGAAACTTGGTGGCAGGTGCATTATCAGAAACATTCATAGGTAGAGTGTAAGCCTTGCCTTGCTGCTGCTACTCGGCACATTGACACCCTCCAAAAGGAAGAACACACAACTAATTCCCTGGGACTCAGTACTTCTGCTGGCAGCGCCTCTTTGCCGCCACTTGCCCAGGGATCCCAACCAGAAATCTCTCCAAAGGAAAACCTCACCCGTGTACCATCAGTGCCAGAGAAAACTCCTCCCAACCTTCCTAGAGATAATCCAAAGATCACTTCATCTTCCCAGCCCCAGACAACGAACGATGACTTGTGGACCCTTAAGTTTGATGGGTCCTGATCCAAACAAGGTTGTGGGGCTGGAGTAGAATTGATAGACCCATTGGGGAAATCCTTCCTTGTGTCCTATAGGCTATAGTTTAGTTGTATGAATAATGTCATGAACTACGAGGCTTTAGTCCTTGGACTCCTATTTTCACTAAGGAAAGGAATCACTCACCTCTGGGCCCTGGGTGGTTCAGAGTTGATCATTAAGAAAGTCCAGAGTCAATACACCTGACACAACAAAAGGCTGACCACATATCGCAACTGGGCATGGAGCTTTATCAAAGATTCTGATGCCTTTGGCATTAAACTTATCCCTTAGAGATGGAATTATATCCTGGATGCCCTTGCTATTTCTACTAGCACGCTTGAGCCAATGACTGGCTCTCGACTCTGGAAATTCTCTGTTGAGATGGTCCCCACCCCATCTATTCCAAACAATGTCACCCATTTTCAGGTCTTTGAGAATGATTAGCATATCCTGGCCTTTATGGCCAATGTTGGTGTCTTTGAGGACCAAATAGTGGAGGAGAGAGATCATGATGATACTGGACAGGGTGATGAAGATGACGGGATCATGGACCTACCAACCAACACCATCCCTAAGGGAATGGTCACACTTGAATGAATCTTCAACTTGGACCCTCAGGGTCGGGAAAAAATATCATCCTCCTCTGAGGGAGGAAAATTTGAGAAAGTGAACATCAGCCAGGTTGGCAAAGAAAAATGGATACACATTGGCACCTCCTTCTCTCCAGAGGAGAAGGAGAAGATTATCGCAGTTCTCTAAGAATATATTGATGTAATTGCATGGGGGTATGAGGACTTGAAAACCTATGATACATCCATTATGACTCATACTATCCCACTTAAACCTGACACTAAGCCTTTTCAGCAAAAGCAATGACTGGTCAACCCACTGATTGAGCCTCTAATTCATTAGGAGGTTCAAAAATTACTGTCAGTCTGAATCATCTTTCCAATCTGACATACTAGGTGGGTTTCCAACCTAGTCCCTATGAGGAAGAAAAGCAATGAGATCCACCTTTGTGTAGATTTTCAAAATTCAAACAAAGCTTCCAAGAAAGATAATCAACCTCTCCCCTCATTGGATGAGGTATTGCAAATCGTGAATGGATAAAAAATGATGTCTTTCTTGGATGGGTACTCCAGGTATAACCAATTCATGGTTAAATATGAAGATAGAGACAAAATGATGTTTACCACCAAGTGGGGAACGTTTGCCTACCAGAGAATGCCCTTTGGCCTGATCAATGTAGGGGCCACATTTCAAAAAGCTATGGACATTGTGTTTGAGGGCCTTGTGAACTGATGTATAATCATCTACATGGATCATTTGACCATCTTTTCCTGGGACAGGCATGATCATTCTGCCCACCTCACCCAAATTTGTGAGAGATGTTGCCGGTATGGAATATCCCTCAACCCTAAGAAATGCATATTTGGGGTCATTGAAGGGAAGTTTCTCAGGCATATTGTCTCTAAGAAGGGTATATCCATTGACCCTAAGAGAGTTGAAGCACTGCTAAGCCTACAAATGCTTAGCAACAAGAAGGAAATGAGATATTTCTTTGGAAAGATCATTTTTTTCTGGCGGTTCATCACAGGATTTGCGGAGATCATAAACCAACTCAATGAAATGATGAAGAAAGATACTAAAATTGAGTGGAGCCTAGAGGCAAAGCGGGCATTCACCCAGATTAAAAAAATGATAACGAAGGCCCCAGTCTTGGCTAGTCCAGACTATTCCCTCCCCTTTTACATATATTCCTTTGCTTCACTACATTCTGCCTCGACAGTTTTGACCCAGAAGGTCAGAGGGGAGGAACGACCAATAGCTTTCATGAGCTCCCCCTTTAAGAACGCCAAAGTCTGGTATTCACCTTTGGAAAAATAGGCCTTTGCTCTTGTCCATGACGTGAATAAATTCTGACATTATATTCATCAAAGCAAAGTGCATGCTATCATCCTGGACCAGGCAGTAAAATCTCTACTGATGCAGAGTGAATTGGGTGAAAGATGGGGGAAATAGATGGCCATCCTCCAAGACTATGATTTAGAAATGCAACCCATGAAGATAGTCTGAGGCCAAGGACTATGTAGAGTGATGGAAGAAGAGAATCAACATATCGAATATCAAGCATATATAGTGGAGTCCATCACTCAGGATCCATGGTACACAGACCTAGTGTACTTGTTGAACAAAAGATGCCTAGAGGGATTGCCTCCAAACAAACATCATGCCCTGCAATTGAAAAGTGCACACTTCATGATTAAAAATGCCATGCTTTTTCATAGGAACTATGAGGGAGTGTACCTCTGGTGCAATGATAGGGTTCAAGCTGCAAAGATAATCAAAGAATTCCATAGGCAGTTTGGAATCGGGCATGGCTCAGCTGCCGCCACTACCCATCAGATCCTCTAGGCTGGATACTATTGGCCCTGTATCTTTAAGGATGTCTACACTCACGTTAGGAAATGCCACACTTGCCAGACCATGACACATCATGAGTAGAACCTGGCTATGCCTTTGCAGCCAGTCTTCAAAGATAGACCTTTTGCCTAATGGGCATTTGACTTTATCGGGGAAATCAACCCCAACTCATCTGCAAACCACTTGTACATCTTGATTGCTACCGATTATTGCACTCGATGGTCTGAAGTGATCCCTTGCAAAAACAACATGACAGATATGGTCATAAAATTCCTGAAAGAAAACATCATCACATGATTTGGAATGCCGTTTTCTATAGTATGTGACAATGGTTTGATGTTTTCTTTGGCACAATTACTTGAATGGACCTATGACAGAAAGATCACTCTGAAGTTCTCTAGCAACTATTACCCTCAGGGGAATGGTGTTGTTGAATCAACCAACACAAATTTACTTGAGGTGATCAAACATCTATTAGAACAGAATCCCTGGGACTGGCACCAAAAGCTTAGAATCGCTCTCTAGGTAGATTGTATCCGAATAAAGGTAGCCCTAGGGACTTCCTCATTCCACTTGGTTTATGGCCAAAACCCAGTATTCCCCATTAACTTATAGATCCCGGTGTTGTAGTTCATGTAGGAATTTGGCAACTGGGACAACATTGTGGAAGTACAACTCCTAAATTTGGTGCGAATGGAAGAACAAAGAGATGCAGCCCTTGAACACTTTGTGTGTCACCAAGCAGTAGTAAAAGGATGGCTTGACCGAAGAGCCTAGTATAAGACCTTTCAGATCTTGGACTTAGTCCTTTTGTAGAACAAGGCCCAAGAAAAGAAAGGAAAGCACACCAAATTCCAACGGCTCTGGCTTGGACTATACTTGATATCTAAGATCTGCAGGGCAAATACTTATCACCTAAATACCATGACTGGAGAAGTCGTTCCATTGCCTATTAATGGAAAGTTTCTTAAGCATTATTTTGAATGAGGTCAGTTTGTCAAGAATTGTATTTTTTGTAAAGTCCTGCTTGTAATATCCTTCCCAGTGCTCTGTTTGGGGTGCCTTGCCTTGTAAATAGTTTTGTTGGCTATCCTCTGGGACCACCCCTTTTCCTTTTCATTTTTTTTTTTCTTCATTCTTTCTTTTTCAGGTTCCCAATGTTTTTCCCTCCCTTTTGTAGACTGGTATGCTTCGCATAACATCTCATCTCCGGGATGGTTCCTTTTGGATTGAGGTGAACTTGGAATCTATTGTTAGTATGGTGGAATTAGTCTGTACTCCAGAGTTATTTTGTAAGTTTGGTAACAAGCTATGAGTAATCTTCATCAGATTCATCTCCAGAAGTCTGGAAATTAGTTAGATCAAAATCAAAAGGAACAAGTAATTGGACACACTGAGAGTAGATCAATCGCACTAGTTTGTTGGCCTAGGTCTGAAAAACATTTAAATTCTTTCTAGGTCTGAAGTTCTCTTCCCCATTTGGAAATTTGAAGTGGATGGAAAGGTGAAAGAAGTACCGCCTCAGAAATTGGATAAGCTTAAGGTCTGAGATGAAAGAAGTACCACCTTCCCATTCAGAAAAGGAAAGAAAAGAAAAGAAAAAACTAAAGAAGGGAGGAATTTCAGTATCCAGGGGGGAAATGAGCAAATTTGATGACTTTGGTTTGATATATTTAGTGCCTCTTCTCTACTTCTCCCAGAGGTCATCGACTTGATTTTATTGAAAAGCACATACTTCACAGCTGACGAAGGACCAAGGATTGAATCAGGTATGGGCCGTATTTTCTCAGATTCTTCACGCCTTGCAAGAAGGATGCTCCAAGTAACGATTGACTCCAGTTTTGCTAACTAGAGATTCTACAGTTCTTGAATGCCCTAAGGCATTTATCCTAGATAGTTACCATTTATTATGCCCTGCATACCTGTCCCTACATTTTGTGTGCAAAATGTTGGGTCCCCTCTTTTCGCTTTTGCTCTTGCCTTAATTCCTTTGTTTTTCCTCCGGACTTTGCTCCCGTGACATTTGTCTTTCTTTTGCTTCTTAGATTTTGCGCCTCTGGGCCCGGTCTCAGAGTTTGTTGTTCTTTCTAGAGCCAGATTCTAGACTCTGGGATTCTCTCCAACCATGTCTTCTTTCGTTTGAAGGCATAGTTTCATGGAATCCCCAGGCCCAAAGTCTGGAGGTTTCCAGAGTTTGTGGAGAAGGATGTAACTTGTTTTTACCCTAAGGGAATAAATGGAAATTACCTATCATTTTCACAAATTACCATGATTAAAACACTTAGAGCATTCAGAGAGATTGTTAGGTGATTAAGGTGATTAAACTGCGAATTGCTCTGTGCTTAGTGGTTGACTGAAAGTTGACTTTACAGTGCTTGTTCATGATCATTTGAGGGTAGACATGTTGTAGAGAACTCCCCGTGTTCTTCTTCCCTGCTCTTTGTCACGTTTCTAGGTAGGTTCTTAGTTTCACCTTCTCTGGTTTCTTGCTTTCTGGTTCTTGCTATTTTCTTTTGCTTTGTTTTTTTTTGTTTGGTTCTGTCATTTCTGCCTTTTGTGTTTCACTTTTGGGTTGCCTCTCGTTGGTGGGTTGGCTTTTCCAGAGGGTTTTCCACCCTCTGTGTAGTTGTAAACTAGTGTATATGATGTACATTGTCGTAGGGTAGCTCTTATGCTTGTGTAAATATTGTATAATCATGTAAACAATTTGTAGATACTGTATATATGTCACCATTATTCTTTGAGCTTAGCTTTGATCCTTGTAGAGCTTTGGTCCCCTATATTTTAGTGTACATATGTCTCAGCCTTTGGCCCTCTATAAACTCGTGTATATCTTGTGAGTATCTTTCCATTCTTAACAAGCTTGTCACACCCCATCATTTATTACACCATTTTTCCGAGCTCGTCAAGAGAGAGTCGCCACGGCTTGAACTCGGCACCTCACTAGTTCGAGCCATGGCGGCTTTCTCTCTCTTATGTCATATCACCTTAATGGCAGGATTAATTTTCCATGAGTCAGAATTTAAACCCTGTCCCATCTATAATTCAATTTTCCCTTGTATCAGCCCACTTGTCACCATTAATGCCATCTGTCACGTGGCCACATGACGGCCCATGTCAGCCAAATACGGCTTACTACCGGTCATGTCGATAATGACTAAGTTATCTAGACTCTGGGTCCCAAGAAGTCCCTTGTCTTTCATTTCCTCCTATCACTTAATTCAACACTCTGGAATCCAAACCATGTCTATTTTAAGTATTTTAGAATTTTTGATATGTGCTAACACTTGTTGGACAGGTGCATGGTGGTGACAAATCCCCTGGGGTTTCTAATATTCATTTTATATATACCATATTCTAACTACTCTCCGGTCTTGTAGGTTGTAGACAGTTGATCAAGATGTCTAAAGTAATCACCCCTCCTGATAGCCCGGAGATACCTACCACCCCACTAGAGAGGCCACAAAAACCAAGGCTGAAATGTTATTAGCGAAGCTTCCCTTAACCTCCAAATACCCAAAGGAAGGCATTCTGATGGGGTCCAAGGTGGACTCCAAGGTATGGGAAATAACAGACACAGAGCCTGGACTTTGGGCTGAAATGCAGGGCTTAATTTAAGCCATATATCGATTAAAGGTCGACGGAGACAATATGGCCACTCACTTGGCCGCTTCCGACATTATAAAGGCTGCAAAATTCCTAGTGTGGTGCAATCTCCAGAACTGATACTTCAGTTGACAACATTGTACAATGCACCTACTTAGACTTTTCTACTTGCCGATCCTCGACCGCTACAATATCCAACAACAATCATCACCATGGATGCATCAACTTTTGCCTCAGGGCTGGGCCGGGATTCCACAATTCTAGGGGTCCGTCAACTTCAATCAGACCAAGTCATTACAGGAGTTCAAGGAAGCTGCTCTTGTCTCCCAAAAATACCTTAAGACTCACTAGCTGAAGTCCCCAAAGAGGGACCATAAAAGGATGAAGTTGGAAATCCCCCGTAGGGATTTCATAGAGCCCATTCAGGTGGGCATCATATTTCTATGTAGGATCTTTGGATTGCCCCATGCCTGGGATTTCTTAGTATGGATGTACTACTTTCTTTACTGCATCACCAGTTGCACCCGAAATTTCAACAGGGCAGCTATCATTACCAATCATGTGGACACACAGCTACAGGGTGTCGTCCAGATTTCAAGGTTCTACATGACATCCTATGTGCTATGGGCATTAGCCTGACGAAGACCAGATTTTCTAGGTTTGGGAATAGTTGGTGAACTTGGGAATGGGTCGGGCCAGTTGACCCTATGGGATCATTATCCCCAAGTACAATGGGAACTCAGTTTCCTAAATTTTTGTAGGGTAAATGATGCTTTCATTTACCATAATATCCTAACACTTACCCAGGACACCGGTTACCGATTATCGTAGGAGGTGATGAACCTGGTCAGCACTTATGGCCACTACTTTATTCAGTTCCAGCACCACACTTACATTCAGATGACTGGCTTCTCTGGGAAACCCTATCTTCTTCCCCGGTATTACAGGGATATAATCATTCTTTTGGAGTTCTACCAAAAGATGATGGACTTGCATGACTTCTTTACATTAAAGAAGGTCATCAACGTCCTATTTTCATTCTTGTGCGAGAATTATACGTGCAGCCTAACCGCGACAAGGGAGGCAGATAATGAATTAAAAAGCATGGGACTAGTGGAATTTCACCATGCCAGAAAGAACTATGATCCTCTAGAAAAGATTGCCACAACACTTCCCTAGGCATCCCCGCCGCATGAAGAAGATATTGAAGATTTTTGGGTGGACTGCCAGGATAGTTTTGATCTCTGGACCTGTCAACATTCATGCATGTCCAAAGGACTCATGAAGGTGCTCGACCTTCAGATTTTTTCGAATGGATTTTTAGATGACGGGCCGCTAGAAGATCTATCATACAAGGAGCAGGGATTGGAGAAGTTGGATCTCCCTCCGCTAGATTGGGCCACCCCAGAAGACTTGACAATCGAGGGAGTATGTCACCCTATTTTGGAGGTGAGTCACCAATATTTTTCCCGTGTGTGTCCCAAGAGCACCCGAAAGAAACCACTGGCCTGAAAGGCCACTCCATCTTTTTCCACCGCTGGACCTAGCACAAGCAAGGGGAAAGATAAAGAGGGCACCCTAACCAAGGTACCTCCCCAAGGTCCCACCCCTTTGATGGTACAACTACAACAACAGATGGAGTCGGAAAGGTTGGCCAGCCAGTAGATAAGCACACATATATCCTCCAGCCTCCTCGTAACTCTAATGGTGTCTTCTCACCCAGTGGGATCCCCGTCATTGGCCACAATGACATGCAGACAGACTTTTGCTGAGGTAGAGTCTAGCATTATTTTGGAGACTGGGGTCCCACTACTAAGAAAGAAGAAGAAGAAGGTGATCCCTGCCCTAAGTGCAGCCATTAGACTCGGTATGCCAGATGTGCCTCTAGTTGACGTCAGTTTGAATTCCCCCAAACTTGAAGAGATCCCTAACAGCCCTCCCCCCATGATGATCTTGATGATGTGTTTGGGGTGGATGAAATCATGAACTTGCAAGAGGATATTCATCAAGTGGTTGAGGAAATTTCTGCTCAAGATAAAGAGGAGATCCCCGCAGAAAAGGAAGTTCTGGAAGAAGGATTTGCTTCAGAATAGGAGACCAAAGATACCCCAAGGAAAACTATAGATTAAAATCTAATGGTTGGGGAACCCAGACCCATGGGATCAATCGTACCCCTGATCATCACGCTACAAATGCCTTTGGTTACTCCGGGTGACCAAATGCCCCAGAGCACATTTGGTGAGGTGGTGAAGATGGCCACATTGTTAAACTTTGGCTAGAAACCTCAAACACCTCCAGAAGATGTTTCGATGGAGGAAAATGTTCCAATGAATGAGGCTAATGAGGCCGATGAACAACATCAGTAGAATGACTGGGAAGACCTAAGAAATGTAAATGTCAGATCAACTAATGCTGAGAGGGATGAGGAATTCCCTGAAGATAGAGGTGATATGGATGACGGAGAAGGAGACGTTCTAGATATCACAAAGGAGAATACCGACACGACGGTGAATGTTGAGGCCTCTGGAAAATAGGAGAAAGAATAGGAACAAGAAAGAGAAAAGGAGCTTGGTGACACTGAACATTCCAAGAATGCACCACCAGGTTCTGAAGAGAATTCGGATACCCAGGTCCAAACTGCAAAGCTGCACCAGCTGCCCCAATGGCAGGTGGAATGGAGGAAGAGGAAAGCCCTGTTGGTAGCGATAGAAGTTCCACTCTCCTTGGCCAAAATGATGGCCCGACATGCAGAAGCTCATAAGCCCAAGAGGGCATGGATGGTCCATACCCTCTAGACTGGGCCAATGGGAAACATAGTTGCATCTATCGCAACCCCTCCCCCAGATGTAGATGCAGCGGCCGCAAGGCCTGAAGATTACAACATCACAGAAGTGGCACTGGGGAGAAGGGACAAGCAAGGTGAACTAGACCTACTAGGGGAGGCCATTAAAGTAGTAGAGGCCCGGTACTTAAAACAGGGCCATAAGTTGAAAGAGGAAAGAGAGACTAATGCCAATATCCTTGCACTCTTGGCAGAACTTACATGGCCTCTAGCCGAGGTCCACCCGAAAGCTTCTACCTCTAGATTTCCACTTGCATAGGGTGATGTGGATTCCCTCCAGTACATGAAGAAGAAGGTGTAGGTTGTAGATGGGTGGGCCACCAAGTAGGAGCTGCCATAAGACAATTTATAGCGGCGTCCCTCCTAGACCTTTATCAGATTAACATCCTTATCAGCCAAGAAAATGGCTCTGGTCTTGTATGGGAGCAAGACTTAGAGAAGTATGAGACAAGGAGGGCTGGGTTGGAAAACATTCATAACATCAGAGAAGAAGCCGCTACAGAGGCGGGAATTTTGGTAGATGAATCATATAATTCCCTCCAGGCCTAGTATTCCAGACATGGCCTCAAAATTGAGGTGTGCAAGGAACTGGTTAAGGCCTTGAAAGAAAAGGTGACCATGGCCCAATACCCCTTGGGCCTGTTTCAAGTGTATGTGGTTGGAATATCGCAATTTGATCCCTTCACCATCGGGATGTGCACCCCGGAGGACTACGTCCTAAGTAAATTTGATGAACGGATGGAATCCTTGTATCCAGTTGCAAGAGATATTGACTAGGGAAGGTTATCTATATTATCTAAGACAATGATCCAAGCACATGATGTCATGAAGATGGTCGATAAATTCTGGAATGGGGCTAGAGATATTGAGGAAAAATTGGAGGTTGTTAAGAGTCGATGGGACAGTATTAAAGACATAGATGAAGAAGGCATAATCCAGGTGTTGGAGACATTAAAAAATAGTAAGGAACATTAAGGTTCTCTGGAGTTTGAATAATTTCATCAACCATGGGTCAGTTGTATTCTTTATTCTTTGGGGGTGCAAGCTTCCAAATCCTAGAGTCCCGGATCCAATATTTTTGAATTCCTTAAAGTAACCCGTGTCATGGTTCCCAAAGTCGACCAGTCACTTTCAAAGTAGTTAATAAGGATGTCAGAGGGTGGGTGACTCTAGCAAGGCACGTCATCTTGACAAGAAGGTCCTAACAGGTGGTCTTCCCAAGGTGCCACCTCTACATAACACCTAGCGCATCAGAGATAGGGAGTCACTTTTCCATTAATGAGGCATATAGCCTCGATCCCTCGGGGATCAGATTTCTTCTTTTCTCCTCCCAGATCTCTACTCAAGGCTGATTATTCCACTCCTCTTTCCTTGTCTTATTCTTCTGACATGTCAGACCTTTTTCATCTCAAGGTCTTTGTAGCGTGGCGCAAGTAGTACCGGCCACCAGAAATTGTATTATATTACTTGAGTGTAAAACCAAGTAAGTTATTTTTAGGTCAAAATTTTGTGTATAAATAAGAAGTCCGACCTCATTCTAGAGGTCAGCGAAATTGATGATTTTGCAGTCCATAGCTAATAGCATTTCAGGTTTTCTCAGTTCTGAGTTGCAGAGCTCAATGCTCCTTAGTTTTTAGAATCTTTTAGTAGTTAGATGCTCCCCTGGAGCCACCATTATTGTATGTACCAATGTTTGTTTGGAAACATGTTAATGAAGAAGGAAGGGTTCTATCAATGATGTTGTTAGCATTCTGATCTCTAGATTAATGGTATTTTATGTTGTATGTTCTTTATGTCCCCTGCACAGGTATTTTAAGTAGATTAATAACCTTATTTTCCCTCGCTATTTATTTAAATATGAACTTATGGTTCTATATTTATTTAGTATTTAGTGTAGCATGTTAGAGCTTGGTTGATGTTTTGAATGTTTGGCATAACTATAGGTAGATGAAATATTTCTAACCCTGCAATATCTTTTAAAGTTTATTTGGTGAAGATAGTGAATGCTTGCAGGAGACCCCACTTACTTAGATCCCCATAGAAGATGAGCCAAGATAACTAGCTATTGCCCCCGAACAAAATAGTCACACTCCCAACTAAGCTCCCACACTGTCAAGACCCAAATTTCACCTGCTTGAAGGCCCGGGGAATCTCATTTCCCTGGACAACCTTTACAGGTGAAGTTGGCTGGTACCCTGGTACCTGGTGACAACTTACATCTATTGGCAGAACCGGTCACAAAGTCCTATCAAAAATTCCGTCCAAAGACACATACCCCATAATCGCTGTGAGAAATTTAGCCCAGAAACCTTTGATAGAACTAACATCATAGCATCCACCAAAGTCCTTCACCATGCTATCTTCTTCGTCTCTGTCCTTCGGGAAATGCTTAATGGCTTTCTGACAAATATTTTTATCTCTATAAAATTTTAAGCCTCTAGAGTTTAAGACTGTAACCTCTGCTATCAAATATTCTATAATTTTAATAGCCATGCCTCCAATCACCACTGTACCATCCTTCCAACTTTCCAAAAAAGCATTCGTGACAGCGTCTTTGGATCCATGAAGGCGCTCCATATAGCTAGTGAGTTCTCAATTTTTAAGTTTATCCCAAATGTCAGTTTGGGTTTTCCATTTGTTACAATTTTTGGGATCCTTTCTGTTTAACCCACCACCCATGATGTCTTGAAGATAGATAGAAATGGTAGAATAGGTATAGAGATAGCGATAAAAATTCAGGGTCAAATTTTGAAAACTGTAAATAAACGCATGTTTACAAAAAACCTTCTTGGGAAAGGCACACCTTTCTGTAACCCTATAACCATAAAAAAATGAATGCCGTAAAATCATGAGAGCTTCTTTAGATTTTCCAAATCTTCTCATTTTCTATGAGTCATATCCTAAGCCAACTTAGCCTTAACTTCAACCGTCAAATCAGTAACCCTGTGCCATGTCATGATGCCCTCGGCCTTAACTGCGATGTTCGCCAGCTCATCCGCAGTACTGTTCCCTTCCCTAAATCTATGTGAAATAGTTACATTGGAAAAGGAGTTAATGATTAAAGAGGCTTCATCAATGATTGCTTTGATAGACCACGATGACTCAGATTTCCCTTTAATGAAATTTAGAACATTCATTGAATCTCCTTCGATCCAAACTTTAGAAGGCATGGAATTATTGATTAGATTTAGAGTTTGAAGGAGAGCCATCGCTTATGCCATGTGGTTGGTCTGGACCCCAATAGGGAAGGCCACAGATGTAAGGCAAATGGCCATATAATAGATAGGTGGCTAGTGATACTTGTAAAAATTATTAATATACAAGCAAGTAGTTACCATTTTGTTTTTACAATAGCCAATTAGTTATTAAAAGATCCATAAATAAATAATTAAGAGTTGAATCATTTCTAACCTGTGGCCTAAAAACAAATTTTATGTAAAATCTTATAGTAAGTTTTTTTTTTTTCCATTTTTTTTTTCAATCCAAGGAATTTGTCCAACTATCATATATGTGCAAATCTTTCATTGCATCAAATGAAATATTTAAGGTATTCTACACTCATCCTCATTAGATCCTAACTTGTCTTTCAACAGTGTGGACAAGTACACATGATTTGGATGGGGAAACCTTCAACATCAACATGAGGACACTTCAAAAATATTTTAGTGACTCCATACATCATGAGGTTTCTTCATACAGATTGGGGAGACATCACTCATACACCTTCGGTTTTGTTTATTCCTAAGGGGAGGAATGTTGTTCATTCTTCATGGAATAATTGTTACATTCACATTTGCATTTATCACGGGTGTACATTCTACCTCAGGGGAGATACTTTTTCTCTTCTTCTCTCTTATGACAAGGAATGTTTCCTCACATGGGGTTTTTGCCTTCTAATTTCTCTTTGAGAGTTATTTTATGTATTCATCTCTCTTTTTTGGGGGAGTTTTGTCCCATTAGGTTTTCTCCCTTTCTCTTCTTTGTGAGAGATTGCAGTTTCATATTGTATATGAGTACCTAACATGGCCTAGTAGTTGGGACCCATCTTGCATTTTGAGCTTAAGTCTGTATTACACTAATTTTCACTTAAGGGGTTGTGTTGATGTAATTGATTATTCAACTAATTAAATTTACTCAAGTTTACTTAGGATAATTCATTGCATAGTAGTTTACATTTGAAATGCTTAGGAGTTTGCAAGTTTAGTTGCATTGTTAGAAGATGTGATGAAGTGCTGGCATTGATTTTCATTTATGTTAAAATCTCTTATCGATAATTTGGTTGTTTCAGTTGGTGTTTGGTATATCTTGTTAGCTATCAGTGTTGTAACAGGAGTTTTAAGTAACCAATAGTCTAGGTGTTTCACTTGGTGTTTGACATGCCTTGTTAGCTATCAGTGGTGTAACAAGAGTTTTCAGATATACATAAGGAAGAAACAGAATGAAAACATCTCAAATTTTATGGTTTATCAGAGATGGATTAGTGTTTTGTCCAAAAGTGTACTTAAGTTTGGATCCTATCACTGGTAATGACTATTTTGTGTATTCTTTCTTTTTGGTCTTGGTTGTGGCATTCATATGACTTCGGTGAATGAAAAAAGTATTGGAAATCATTGAGTTTGACCTATTTGTGGATCACTCTATAGCATGTTATGTTCTCTTATTTATTTCCTAAATCTAGGGCCAATGCTATGTATTAAATGTAAATATAATATGTGTTGCATTGGTGATTTCACACGTTGTGGTGTATGACTAACATATGTAAGATCAGATATAGTATAAATAAAGAAGAACCTTTTGTATATGCATGTGGTACATGAGTGTACAAATGAATGTATGTGTGGCATATCTATGGATCATATGAGAAGTGACTACGAATTCATGTGAAGGAGATTTGTGTTTGTGCAGAACAGTCTATAAATCTTAGAGGTGGATTTTATTTACTTTCATATCTTCCATTATTGAGCCCTTGTGTATTGGCAGTAAGCCCCTTTATCAATAGTGAGATGACCGATAATGAGCCTTCTTACAGTGAGCATTTTTGGCAGTGAGCCTTTATATCAAATCACCTTTCGGTGTCACCCCAACAAGTATTTTTACATTTCATGAGAATTAGTTTCTCCGTGATTTACCCATCTTGGGGTTTCTATATAAAATCTTATGTTCTTTATTTTGGTGTTCTTGTGCATTTCATGTTTATATTTTCTTTGGATTTTTAATGTGTTAAACTAATAAATCTTAAGTTATTATTGAAACTATTTAAATATTAACCAACATAGAGAAATTTTTGTAGAGTTGTATGGGAATAATTGATTCACCCCCTCTCAGTTATTTGACATGTTCAACAATTCGTATCAGAGCTTGGTCCATTGAAAATAAAGCTTAACCGTTTGAGGGAGATCTTGGAAGGTTGAAAAGATGGGAGAAGGTTTCTACTCTAAAGAAGTTTGGAAAATCATGAACTAAGTGATATTGAAGGTACTGAATCAGAAAATGAGGAACTGAAGGAAAACCTGAGGGAAGAAAATACCTACATTGCTAAAGTAAGGGATTAGATTAATAAAACCAAAGAAAGGCACAAAGAAGTTAGTCAAGAGTTGAAAGAGTCAGAGAACAAAATTGCAGAGCTTGAACAAGAACTATAAGAACTAAATTTTTTTAAGAGAGATCTGTGGAGATCTGATTCAGATAGAAGATCCTATTAGATTTGGATCTAGGTACAAATCAAATAATTCTTGGATAAAAATGTTTGAAATAGAAAAGGTATGGGAGGAATGAAAATTGACTGAGAAATTTCAAGGATTTGGAGGCTTGACATTTACAAAGCCCTAGTTACAAGGGTTTGGAGTGACCAAATTGGGAGTCTTGGTCTTGCAGATAGTTTGAACCTAATTCCTTTTGTATTTGTTCATTTATTGGCATAAGAGGACTCTATCTAAGATTTGGAGACTTGGGGAGGTGTAGAAATAGGTGTTGCTTTGTTAATCTACCTATTTTGGGGCTCATTTATAGGGGTACAGTCTGGGAACCTTAATATTTTCCAAAAAAACAATATCTCACCTTTTAATATATTGAAGTATGGCTTAAAATGTATTTTTATATTTGTTTTTTTTCGCTGATGCTTTGAGGGAGTGTGGAGTTCAAAGGTCAAGAAGGTCTTTGCAGGGCTACAAGACAGAGTAATTAGGCCTCTGGACTGATTGGGGTATGTGGAGATTAAAAGTGAGGGTTAGCATTTGAAACCATAAAAACACTTTTATATACCATTATACATCCTATAGACATCCTATCTACCACCATTTACCATTTGGAGAAGCCTTGGTTGGTTTAGTTCCTTATAGAGCAATTGGACATTGTGGGAAGTAGTGCATTTCTAAGGAAATTTGTAACCTTTACCTTATCATATTATATAATCACTCCCTACATTGCATCAAGTGGTATCAGAGCCAAAAGTAGGTTAGGGAACATGTTTGAAGGAGAAGAGGAGTTTCCTACAAGGATGACAAACATAGAGTTGGCAAGGATAGTCAAAGAGTAGTTGGCAGACAATATGAAGTTGAAAGTAACATTGGAACAAAGGGAGAAAGAAAACCATGAGAAGGATAGGATGATGAAGACCATGATGGAGAGAATCCTAGCACTAGAGAAGAGAGAAAAGAGCATCAGGCTGGATAAGGAAGTAGAAGAAGAAGGAGAGGAAGAAGAAGTACCCCAAGAGGAATATCAACTAGATCCTGAAGATCTAAGGATGGCTAAGTTGGTGAAAGCCATAAAGAATGGAGATTCAAGGGTAAGGGAAGACTTACCTATGTATGGAGGGAAGATGGATGATGAAGAACTAGGAGGATCTCTTCCAAACACCCCCAAAAACTTTCAACATCTAATTTCAACACTCCTCCCAGCCTACAAAGAATGATTTCCTCTTTAAATCCAACTATTTGGTTTGGTGAATTAAGAGAAAAGGTTTCCTCCATTCTCATTCCTTTTTCAACACTTCCACATTCTAATTCACTATTTAAAAAAGTGTCAAATGACTAAATAATGACAAAAAAATCCTTTCCATATTGTTCTATCCTGCCTTGGCGACTCCATCACCCAACTACCTGATGTAAGAAACCACTAGCTTCAAGTTTTGTTGATTGCCTCAATGAATTATGATTACAACTCCCACATGGAAAATTTAGGACATTTGATAGTAGAACCCTTTCTTCCACTTCATATCATTTTTCACTGACTCACACCTCTTAATTTCTTTTACATCTTTTAGACCATAATTTACTGTCTTGTATTTTCAAAAATAAACTAGTGTATTTCAAATCTCATTTGTGCTCTCTATATGGTGACATATCCACAACTTTCTCATACCACCACATGCACTACAAGATCCATGCAAACACATCATCTTATAATAAATGCAACCATCATCTCGATTGCATAATACACTTGACATAAAATCTCTTAATTGCATAGAAGGTGCTTGAAGACCACATTCCTGCAAAATAGTGTTAGTTTGCAAAGTACAACAAACATGATGATATATATCATAATGCATGGAAAATTCAATATGTACCCTATAACAACATGTGGTGTGTGCATCACAAATATTTTTGTGATAAAATCAAAGGAAATATGTCTATGTTAGATCTTTCTAAATATATCATGGGGGATTTTAACACTCTTCTAAAGGCTGGGGAGAAACAAGGAGGTATCCTCCCAGACCTGGAAAGTAGGCAGGATCTAATGGAATTCATCAACAATCTTGTGTTACTAGACTTGGACCTTTAGGGGACATATTACACTTGGAGTAATCGAAGAACTGGGACTGACAGCATTCAGGTCCGCCTTGATAGACCTCTAATCACTACTGACTGGCTGAGCTCCCATAACAGCAAACTTTCAGCTCTAGTGAGAATTGGCTTGGATCATTCCCCCATTTCCCTCACCCTATATCCTATAATAAAATAAAGGAACTTCCCCTTTAGATTTGAAATAATGTAGATTAAACATCCTAATATCAACAAGAAGATTTTGGAGTTGTGGAATATTGATTTAAAAGGCACTGCCATGTTCAAAATAGCCAAAAAAACTCAGAAATGTTAAAACCAACATCAAACTCTGGAATAAAAAGGAGTTTGGGGATATCTTTGCCTCTAAAGAAAAGGCTATCTCTGACCTGGGAGAAATTCAAGAAGCTATCTAGAGGGGTGGATACGATGAGACTAATCTGAGTCTTGAGAAAACACTGCTTTCGGAATACCATAATGTGATTGGCATGGAGGAATTGTATTGGAAACAAAGTTCTAGATTAACTTGGCTAAAAGAGGGGGATCAAAACACCCATTTCTTTCATTTATTTACCATGAAACACAGGGTAGCTAATCCGATCAACAGTATTAGGATTGGAAACTAGATGGTGCAAGATGAGAAAGGCATATCTAAAGCAGTAGTGGATTTCTTCAAATCCCTTCTCTCGATAGATCCTAACCTATTTGATCTTGACCAGGAGATGCTCTTGGGAAACATCCCTTCGGTCATAAGGAAAGAGAGACTAATGCCAATCTCCTTGCACTCCTGGCAGAACTTACATGGCCTCTAGTTGAGGTCCACCCGAAAGATTTTACCTCCAGATTTCCACTTGCATAGGGCGACGTGGTTTCCCTCCAGGCCATGATGAAGAAGGTGCAGGTTGTAGATGGGTGGGCCACTGAGCAGGTAGCTACCATAAGAAAATTTATAGCAGAGTCCCTCATAGACCTTTATCAGATTGACATCCTTATCAGCCAGGAAAATGGCTCCGCTCTTGTATGGGAGCAAGACTTAGAGAAGTACGAGACAAGGAGGGCCGGGTTCGAAAAAATTTGTAACATCACAGAAGAAGCTGGCACAGAGGCGAGAATTTTGGTAGATGAATCATATGATTCCCTCCAGGCCCAGTATTCCAGACTTGGCCTCAACATTGAGGTGTGCAAGGAACTGGTTAAGGCCTTGAAAGAAAAGGTGACCGCAGCCCAATACCCCTTGGTCCTGTTTCAAGCGTATGTGGTTGGAATATCACAATTTGATCCCTTCACCATCGGAATGTGCACCCTGGAGGACTACATCCTTAGTAAATTTGATGAACACATGGAATCCTTGTATCCGTTTGCCAGATATTTTGACCAGGGAAGGTTATCTATATTATCTAAGACAATGATTCGGGCACATGATGTCATGAAGATGGTGGATGAATTCTGGAATGGGGCCGGAGATATTGAGGAAAAATTGGAGGTTGTTCAGAGTCGATGGGACAGTATTAAAGACATAGATGAAGAAGGTATAAGCTAGGTGTTGGACACATTAAAAAATAGTAAGGAACAATAAGGTTCTCTGGAGTCCGAAGAATTTCATCAACCATGGGTCAATTGTATTCTTTATTCTTTGGGGGTGCAAGCTTCCAGATCCCAGAGTCCCGGATCAAATATTTTTGAATTCCTTAAAGTAACCTGTGTCCTGGTTCCCAAAGCTGACCGGTCACTTTCAAAGCAGTTAATAAGGATGTCAGAGGGTGGGTGACTCCAGCAAGGTACGTTAGCTCGAAAAGAAGGTCCTAATAGGTGGTCTTCCCAAGGTGCCACCTCTACATAACACCTAGTGCATCAGAGATAGGGAGTCACCTTTCCATTAATGAGGCATATAGTCTCGATCCCTGGGGGATCAGATTTCTTCTTTTCTCCTCTTGGATCTCTTCTTGAGGCCAATTATTCCACTCCTCTTTTCTTGTCTTATTCTTCTGACATGTCAGACCTTTTCTGTCTCAAGGTCTTTGTAGTGTGGCGCAGGTAGTACCAGCCAGTGGAAATTGTATTATATTACTTGAGTGTAAAACAAGTTAGGTTATTCTTAGGTCAAAAGTTTGTGTATAAATAAGAAGTCTGACCTCATTCTAGAGGTCGACGAAATTGATGATTTTGTAGTCCATAGCTAATAACATTTTGGGTTTTCTCAGTTCTAAGTCGTAGAGCTCAATGCTCCTTAGTTTTTAGAATCTTTCAGTAGTTAGATGCTCCCCTAGAGCCACCATTATTGTATGTACCAATGCTTGTTGGAAACATGTTAATGAAGAAGGAAGGGTTCTATCAATGATGTTGTTAGCATTATGATCTCCAGATTAATGGTAATTTGTGTTGTATGTTCTTTATGTCCCCTGCACGGGTATTTTAATTAGATTAACAACCTTATTTTCCCTCACTATTGATTTAAATATGAACTTATGGTTCTATATTTATTCAGTATTTAGTGTAGCATGTTAGAGCTTGGTTGATGTTTTTAATGTTTGGCATAACTATAGGTAGATGAAATATTTCTAACCCTGCAATATGTTTTGAAGTTTATTTTGTGAAGATAGTGAATGCTTGCAAGAGACCCCACTTACTTAGATCCCCAGAGAAGATGAGCCAAGATAACCAGCTATTTCCCCCAAACAAAATAGTCACACTCCCAACTAAGCTACTACACTGTCAAGACCCAAATTTCACCTACTTGAAGGTCTGGGGAATCTCATTTCATTGGACAACCTTTATAGGTGAAGTTGGCCGGTACCCCGGTACCTGGTGACAACTTACATCTGTTGGCAGACACGGTCACAAAGTCCTGTCAACACTTCCATCCAAAGACACATACTCCATAATCACTGTGAGAAATTTATCCTAGAAAAATTTGATAGAACTAACATCATAGCACCCACCAAAGTCCTTCACCATGCTATCTTCTTCATCTCTATCCTTCGGGAAATGCTTAATGGCTTTCTGAGAAATATTTTCATCTCTATAAAATTTTAAGCCTTTAGAGTTTAAGACCGTAACCTCTGCTATCAAATATTATGTAATTTTAATAGCCATGCCTACAATCATGACTATCTTTTCCTTCCAAATTTCCAATAAGGCATTTGTGATAGCGTCTTTGGAGCCATGAAGGTGCTCCATATAGCTAGTGAGTTCTCAATTTTTAAGTTTATCCCAAATGTCAGTTTGGGTTTTCCATTTGTTACAATTTTTGGGATCCTTTCTGTTTAACCCACCACCCATGATGTCTTGAAGATAGATAGAAATGGTAGAATAGGTATAGAGATAGCGATAAAAATTCAGGGTCAAATTTTGAAAACTGTAAATAAACGCATGTTTACAAAAAACCTTCTTGGGAAAGGCACACCTTTCTGTAACCCTATAACCATAAAAAAATGAATGCCGTAAAATCATGAGAGCTTCTTTAGATTTTCCAAATCTTCTCATTTTCTATGAGTCATATCCTAAGCCAACTTAGCCTTAACTTCAACCGTCAAATCAGTAACCCTGTGCCATGTCATGATGCCCTCGGCCTTAACTGCGATGTTCGCCAGCTCATCCGCAGTACTGTTCCCTTCCCTAAATCTATGTGAAATAGTTACATTGGAAAAGGAGTTAATGATTAAAGAGGCTTCATCAATGATTGCTTTGATAGACCACGATGACTCAGATTTCCCTTTAATGAAATTTAGAACATTCATTGAATCTCCTTCGATCCAAACTTTAGAAGGCATGGAATTATTGATTAGATTTAGAGTTTGAAGGAGAGCCATCGCTTATGCCATGTGGTTGGTCTGGACCCCAATAGGGAAGGCCACAGATGTAAGGCAAATGGCCATATAATAGATAGGTGGCTAGTGATACTTGTAAAAATTATTAATATACAAGCAAGTAGTTACCATTTTGTTTTTACAATAGCCAATTAGTTATTAAAAGATCCATAAATAAATAATTAAGAGTTGAATCATTTCTAACCTGTGGCCTAAAAACAAATTTTATGTAAAATCTTATAGTAAGTTTTTTTTTTTTCCATTTTTTTTTTCAATCCAAGGAATTTGTCCAACTATCATATATGTGCAAATCTTTCATTGCATCAAATGAAATATTTAAGGTATTCTACACTCATCCTCATTAGATCCTAACTTGTCTTTCAACAGTGTGGACAAGTACACATGATTTGGATGGGGAAACCTTCAACATCAACATGAGGACACTTCAAAAATATTTTAGTGACTCCATACATCATGAGGTTTCTTCATACAGATTGGGGAGACATCACTCATACACCTTCGGTTTTGTTTATTCCTAAGGGGAGGAATGTTGTTCATTCTTCATGGAATAATTGTTACATTCACATTTGCATTTATCACGGGTGTACATTCTACCTCAGGGGAGATACTTTTTCTCTTCTTCTCTCTTATGACAAGGAATGTTTCCTCACATGGGGTTTTTGCCTTCTAATTTCTCTTTGAGAGTTATTTTATGTATTCATCTCTCTTTTTTGGGGGAGTTTTGTCCCATTAGGTTTTCTCCCTTTCTCTTCTTTGTGAGAGATTGCAGTTTCATATTGTATATGAGTACCTAACATGGCCTAGTAGTTGGGACCCATCTTGCATTTTGAGCTTAAGTCTGTATTACACTAATTTTCACTTAAGGGGTTGTGTTGATGTAATTGATTATTCAACTAATTAAATTTACTCAAGTTTACTTAGGATAATTCATTGCATAGTAGTTTACATTTGAAATGCTTAGGAGTTTGCAAGTTTAGTTGCATTGTTAGAAGATGTGATGAAGTGCTGGCATTGATTTTCATTTATGTTAAAATCTCTTATCGATAATTTGGTTGTTTCAGTTGGTGTTTGGTATATCTTGTTAGCTATCAGTGTTGTAACAGGAGTTTTAAGTAACCAATAGTCTAGGTGTTTCACTTGGTGTTTGACATGCCTTGTTAGCTATCAGTGGTGTAACAAGAGTTTTCAGATATACATAAGGAAGAAACAGAATGAAAACATCTCAAATTTTATGGTTTATCAGAGATGGATTAGTGTTTTGTCCAAAAGTGTACTTAAGTTTGGATCCTATCACTGGTAATGACTATTTTGTGTATTCTTTCTTTTTGGTCTTGGTTGTGGCATTCATATGACTTCGGTGAATGAAAAAAGTATTGGAAATCATTGAGTTTGACCTATTTGTGGATCACTCTATAGCATGTTATGTTCTCTTATTTATTTCCTAAATCTAGGGCCAATGCTATGTATTAAATGTAAATATAATATGTGTTGCATTGGTGATTTCACACGTTGTGGTGTATGACTAACATATGTAAGATCAGATATAGTATAAATAAAGAAGAACCTTTTGTATATGCATGTGGTACATGAGTGTACAAATGAATGTATGTGTGGCATATCTATGGATCATATGAGAAGTGACTACGAATTCATGTGAAGGAGATTTGTGTTTGTGCAGAACAGTCTATAAATCTTAGAGGTGGATTTTATTTACTTTCATATCTTCCATTATTGAGCCCTTGTGTATTGGCAGTAAGCCCCTTTATCAATAGTGAGATGACCGATAATGAGCCTTCTTACAGTGAGCATTTTTGGCAGTGAGCCTTTATATCAAATCACCTTTCGGTGTCACCCCAACAAGTATTTTTACATTTCATGAGAATTAGTTTCTCCGTGATTTACCCATCTTGGGGTTTCTATATAAAATCTTATGTTCTTTATTTTGGTGTTCTTGTGCATTTCATGTTTATATTTTCTTTGGATTTTTAATGTGTTAAACTAATAAATCTTAAGTTATTATTGAAACTATTTAAATATTAACCAACATAGAGAAATTTTTGTAGAGTTGTATGGGAATAATTGATTCACCCCCTCTCAGTTATTTGACATGTTCAACAATTCGTATCAGAGCTTGGTCCATTGAAAATAAAGCTTAACCGTTTGAGGGAGATCTTGGAAGGTTGAAAAGATGGGAGAAGGTTTCTACTCTAAAGAAGTTTGGAAAATCATGAACTAAGTGATATTGAAGGTACTGAATCAGAAAATGAGGAACTGAAGGAAAACCTGAGGGAAGAAAATACCTACATTGCTAAAGTAAGGGATTAGATTAATAAAACCAAAGAAAGGCACAAAGAAGTTAGTCAAGAGTTGAAAGAGTCAGAGAACAAAATTGCAGAGCTTGAACAAGAACTATAAGAACTAAATTTTTTTAAGAGAGATCTGTGGAGATCTGATTCAGATAGAAGATCCTATTAGATTTGGATCTAGGTACAAATCAAATAATTCTTGGATAAAAATGTTTGAAATAGAAAAGGTATGGGAGGAATGAAAATTGACTGAGAAATTTCAAGGATTTGGAGGCTTGACATTTACAAAGCCCTAGTTACAAGGGTTTGGAGTGACCAAATTGGGAGTCTTGGTCTTGCAGATAGTTTGAACCTAATTCCTTTTGTATTTGTTCATTTATTGGCATAAGAGGACTCTATCTAAGATTTGGAGACTTGGGGAGGTGTAGAAATAGGTGTTGCTTTGTTAATCTACCTATTTTGGGGCTCATTTATAGGGGTACAGTCTGGGAACCTTAATATTTTCCAAAAAAACAATATCTCACCTTTTAATATATTGAAGTATGGCTTAAAATGTATTTTTATATTTGTTTTTTTTCGCTGATGCTTTGAGGGAGTGTGGAGTTCAAAGGTCAAGAAGGTCTTTGCAGGGCTACAAGACAGAGTAATTAGGCCTCTGGACTGATTGGGGTATGTGGAGATTAAAAGTGAGGGTTAGCATTTGAAACCATAAAAACACTTTTATATACCATTATACATCCTATAGACATCCTATCTACCACCATTTACCATTTGGAGAAGCCTTGGTTGGTTTAGTTCCTTATAGAGCAATTGGACATTGTGGGAAGTAGTGCATTTCTAAGGAAATTTGTAACCTTTACCTTATCATATTATATAATCACTCCCTACATTGCATCAAGTGGTATCAGAGCCAAAAGTAGGTTAGGGAACATGTTTGAAGGAGAAGAGGAGTTTCCTACAAGGATGACAAACATAGAGTTGGCAAGGATAGTCAAAGAGTAGTTGGCAGACAATATGAAGTTGAAAGTAACATTGGAACAAAGGGAGAAAGAAAACCATGAGAAGGATAGGATGATGAAGACCATGATGGAGAGAATCCTAGCACTAGAGAAGAGAGAAAAGAGCATCAGGCTGGATAAGGAAGTAGAAGAAGAAGGAGAGGAAGAAGAAGTACCCCAAGAGGAATATCAACTAGATCCTGAAGATCTAAGGATGGCTAAGTTGGTGAAAGCCATAAAGAATGGAGATTCAAGGGTAAGGGAAGACTTACCTATGTATGGAGGGAAGATGGATGATGAAGAACTAGGAGGATCTCTTCCAAACACCCCCAAAACCTTTCATCATCAAATTTGAACACTCCTCCCAGCCTACAAAGAATGATTTCCCCTTTAAATCCAACTATTTGGTTTGGTGAATTAACAGAAAAGGTTCCCTCCATTCTCATTCCTTTTTCAACACTTCGACATGCTAATTCATTGTTTACAAAAGTGTCAAATGACTAAATAATGACAAAAAAATCCTTTCCATATTTTTCTATCCTGCCTTGGTGACTCCATCACCCAACTACCTGATGTAAGAAACCACTAGCTTCAAGTTTTTTTGATTGCCTCAATGAATTATGATTACAACTCCCACATGGAAAATTTAGGACATTTGATAGTAGAATATTTTCATCCACTTCATATCATTTTTCACTGACTCACACCTCTTAATTTCTTTTACATCTTTTAGACCATAATTTACTGTCTTGTATTTTCAAAAATAAACTAGTATATTTCCAATCTCATTTTTTCTCTCTATATGGTGACATATCTGCAACTTTCTCATACCACCACATGCACTACAAGATCCATCCAAACACATCATCTTATAATAAATGCAACCATCATATCGATTGCATAATACACTTGACATAAAATATCTTGATTGCATAGGAGGTGCTTGAAGACCACATTCCTGCAAAATAGTGTTAGTTTGCAAAGTACAACAAACATGATGATATATATCATAATGCATGGAAAATTCAATATGTACCCTGCAACAACATGTGGTGTGTGCATCACAAATATTTTTGTGATAAACTCAGAGGAACTATGTCTATGTTAGATCTTTCTAAATATATCATCATGGGGGATTTTAACACTCCTCTAAAGGTTGGAGAGAAACAAGGAGGTATCCTCCCAGACCTAGAAAGTAGGCAGGATCTAATTGAATTCATCAACGATCTTGGGTTACTAAACTTGGACCTTCAGGGGGCATATTACACTTGGAGTAATCGGAGAACTGAGACAGACAACATTCAGGTCCACCTTGATAGAGCTCTGATCACTACTGACTAGCTGAGCTCCCATAACAGCAAACTTTCAGCTCTAGTGAGAATTGGCTTGGATCATTCCCCCATTTACCTCACCCTATATTTGATAATAAAACAAAGGAACTTCCACTTTAGATTTGAAATAATGTAGATTAAACATCCTAATATCAACAAGAAGACTTTGGAGTGGTGGAATATTGATATAAAAGGCAGTGCCATGTTCAAAATAGCCAAAAAAACCAGAAGTGTTAAAACCAACATCAAACTTTGGAATAAAAAGGAGTTTGGGGATATATTTGCCTCTAAAGAAAAGGCTATCTCTGTCCTGGGAGAAATTCAAGAAGCTATCCAGAGGGATGGATACGATGAGACTAATCTAAGTCTTGAGAAAACATTGCTCTTGGAATACCATAATGTGATTGGCAAGGAGGAATTGTACTGGAAACAAAGGTCTAGATTAACTTGGATAAAAAAGGGGGATCAAAACACCCATTTATTTCATTTATCTACCATGAAACACAGGGTAGCTAATCTGATCAGCAGTATTAGGATTGGAAACTAGATGGTGCAAGATGAGAAAGGCATATCTAAAGCGGCAGTGGGTTTCTTCAAATCCCTTCTCTCGATAGATCCTAACCTATCTGATCTTGACCAGGAGATGCTCTTGGGAAACATCCCTTTCAAAATAAAGCCCTGTGTGCTATTCCTAACATGGAGGAAGTTAAAAAGGCCTTGGAGTATCTTCTAGGGTATAAGGCCCTAGGCCCTGATGGTTTCCCCATGTTCTTCTTCCACAAGTTCTGGGAAATAGTCAAGTTTGATCTGGTCAAAGCGGTGCAGGAATTCTTTGGATCAAGGAATGTTCTTAAAGAGCTTAATGCCACCTTCTTAGTGCTTATTCTAAAAGTATCAGTGGAGGATTCCATGGATCTTTTCAGACCTATCAATCTTTGCAACTTGTTCTATAACATAATCTCCAAAGTGATCACTATAAGAATTCTTCATTTACTCCCCTTCATTATTGCCCAGCAACAGTCAGGTTTTTTTCTTGGAAGACAAATCCTGGACACTATCATGGTAGTGCATGAGGTGATTCACTCTTTAGAAGCTGGGACTAGGGAAAGCTTCTTGCTCAATGTTGAACTATCCAAAGCCTATGACTGGGTGGATTGGTCCCTCCTATTGAAGGTGTTGGGTGCTTATAGTTTTAATAGAAAATTCTGTCTCATCATCCACCAGCTCATTTCCTCACCTTCCTTCTTGGTCCTGGTGAATGGCTCTCCCTCGACCTTCTTTAGTTCCTTAAGAGGCCTGAGACAAGGGGACCCTCTTTCCCCTATTCTCTTCATTATTCTGGCGAAATTCTTGGGTAGACTTATTTCAACTCACAATGGTGCAGGGGATCTCAAAGGCATCAGGCCTTCTTCTGGAGCCTCAATCTTTTCTCACCAACAATTTTTTGATGATACCATCTTAGGCAGGGAAGTGATGGTGAACGAGGCTAGAGTTGTTAAATTCCTACACTAGAGCCACTGGCCAATCCATCAACTGGAATATTTGCTCTTTATTCTTTATCTATACTCCTAAGGTCAGAAAAAGAAGAATGGTGGAAATCATGGGGTGTGGGATAGGCTCCCTCCCTTCCACCTACTTAGGCCTCCCTCTTGGATCTAAGCCACCGGAAGAATTCTGGAACAAACTCATAGACATATTTAATAGAAAATTGGCCGGATGGAAGGGTATTATTCTAAGGCAAGTGGGCAAGATACAGCTTGTCAAGTCTACTCTCCAAAAACTCTCCACCTATGCCCTTAGTCTTTTCTCCATCCCTGCTAAGGTGGCAGAAGCTTTGGAAAAAATCAAAAGAGATTTCTATGGTTTGGGGTGGAAGAGCATAAGCGCATCCCTCTGATTTCTTGGGACAAAATTTATCTCCCCAAAAGGGACGGGGGTCTTGGTATCAGAAGATTAAAGCCTTTCAAAAAGGCTCTCCACGTGAAACCAATTTGGAAGATATTCCATGGTACTGGGGAATGATGTCACTACTTTGAGGAGAAATATCTTCCCAACAACTCTTTGCACTCCTTCAAGAATGAAAACATCCCAAAAGGATCCAACATATGGAATGGCCTAATTAAGGCCAAAGACCTGGCCAAATCTAAAGCGAGATGGAAAGTTGGTAACGGTCATTGTGTCATCTTCTGGAATGACAATTAGCTTTTAACTAAACCTCTAAAAGATATTGACTCTTTCAACCAATGGAAGGAAGCTTGTACAAAGCTTTATGGGGACAGGGTCAGCAATTACAAAGATGTGAATTCTTGGGTGAATCTTGGTTTTGTCTCCCATGACTTAACCCCTCTCCTCAAGAACCTCAAATCTACTTCTCTATCCCAGCACCAAGACACCTTTATTTGGGAAGGCTCCCCAAACAGATCCTTTATTGTGGCCTATGCTTATTCTTCTCTTGTTACCCAAGACGCCTCACCCTTCTGGGTGAAAGCTTGGCTTCCTATCCTTACTCTGAAAATCAATGTTATTTTCTGGATCTTGCTCCAAAACTGCATTCTCACTGTTGAAAACCTAACTAAACAAGGCATCCCTATTACTAATAGATGTGCCTTAAGCCTCTATCATGTGGAATCGGTGGACCATCTCTTAATTCATTGCACCTTTACCAGCTCTGTTTGGCACTTTATCCTTTCTCTTTTTGGGATGCAATGGTGCTTCCTCTCCTCAGCCGAGGAGCTGTTCTTTAACTGGACCCAGCCCTTCAAAAACATAGCCTTCTAGAAAATATGGTCTTTGGTTTTTCCTCACCTTTGTTGGGGCATATGGAAAGAGTGGAATAACTGCATATTCAGGGATTGTAGTGCCAACCCCAAAATCATTTTTGAAAAAATTCACCATGCTCTTTTGGAGAATTTTGTTTTGTGTGGGAATACTAATCCTTTTGCAGGTAATAGGTATGGTGCTGACCCCAAGAACTCCATGGGTAAGAGACAAAGCTACACCTGGTGTAGTCCCCCAAAAGGCTAGTCAAAAGCCAACTTTGATGGTGCAGCCAAAGGCAACCCTGGAAGGGCGGGAAGTGGAGGAATTATTTAGAATTTCTTTGGTTATGGCATTAATATAGTCAGCTTACCATTAGGCATTCAAACTAACCACTATGTGGAAGCCAATGCCACCCTCCAAGTTACAAAGTTAGCCCATGATCTGGGAATCAAACAACTTTGGTTGGAAGGTGACTCAAAAAACATCATCAATTGCCTCAACAATATCCACCCACCTTTATGGATGATTGCAAACATGATAGAGGTGACACATGGACTTTTAAATTCCTTTGACAAAGTGTACATAACCCACGTGTTCAGAGAAGGCAACCAAGTTTTTGATTGCTTTGCCAACAGGGCAGTGCAAAGTGACAAGCAGATACACTGGCATTGCGGCAAAGATATGCCATGTAAAGCCTTGGATTTAGTGGATCATGACTGAATCCTTGGGAAGGAAGGAAAAATTAAATGTAATAATGAACATGAAAGCTAATTTGGGAAATGGCATCACCATAAAAGGAAAGTACATGACAGGCTATAAGGGTAATAACTACCATCAATCCCCGCACACTTTCTAGGTATCCAGATGTAAAAAGGTAACTTACATCATAAGGCATAACAGTCAAAATTTTTGGAACTATTCTGAGATATTAGATTTTTGCAGAAGCTTGCCCTTGCTAACGATTCTCAATCTTTCTGCTATGGGCAAAGAAAGGCACAGGAGAGAGCTGGCGAAGGATGGAAAAAAATGGAAAAGGCATACAAAGGTTTAGAAGTACCT
>MU223289.1:15793-37305 GCA_018584345.1 Thuja plicata
ATTCTATGTACAGACGTTGGAGACATTTAAATTCACTTATCCAAAAAGGGATCCTTTTCAAACCTCCATGAAGATAGATCTAGCAAGATGAGACTCTTAATACTTCTCACACAGATTGGTACCTCCTCAATATTTGTACCATAATGTTAGTTCAAGTGTTTTTTAGAGTCGCCATGTGTTTGATTTTTAAACTTTATTTTGAACCATTGGCTTTGACCTTCGTTTGCAAGAAAATCTTTGTCTCTGGTCCATAAGCTTCCCTAATTCATTATGAGTCCTTTATCATTTTATTTTGATCAAAGCCTTCTTGTTTTGTAGGTCTTGAAATTTTGTACCTTTTGGACCTCCCTAAACTTTTAAACTAGAGTGCCAAGAGTTTTTATATAGTCTTAGCATGATCGAAAAAAATTGATATCATTATCATGGTAAGGGGAAAGATAGTCCAAAACAAGGTGTAATGAAAAAAAAACATAGTTTAAATTAGGTTTGTACAGAATTATGAATTCGATCTCAACCACACTCCTTAAAGTTGATGCAAAAGTAGTAGTACTATCAAAACTATTAAATAAACAATTAGAAAACTAAATCCTGAACAATAATCGTGTTGGAAATATAAATGGAAATGGAAATGAAATGACAATGGTAAGGGGAAATTAATCCCTAAAACACTAATATAGTGTTGGTAACACCAATGAAATGAGCCTTGAGGAAGTTAAACCCTAAACATAAATGTCATTTTAATGGTAAGGGGCATGACATCACTCAACATCATCTTCACAGAAGACTATGTGAACATACTCCACCTTTCCTTCTTCTTTGTATGGGTACTTGTTAAGCTCTCTGTCTCCTTTGTATGACTAATTTTATTGGACTTCATGGTCTTGACTCTTGTTATACAACTCCCCCTTCAAAAAACTAGTAGAAACATAGCCCAAGAGAGAAGTCCCCTTTTCCATTTGATATTCCTACAGCTGAATCAACAATAAGAAATAATAAAACATAGTAATCATGAATAAAAAACATGCAATATCCAACATTTTTCTATACTCGATGTCCCTTGTGTTTGCCAAGAAGATTGGTGAAAAAACATAAGATATGCATTATCTAATTTTGTAGGTTTTGAAAAATGTTTAATCATAATTTGATTAGATTTTATCTTAGATGGATGAGCTAAGTTTCTCCATATACGACCTAATTTAAGTAAAAGGGGATGCAAGATGATTGGGAAAATCTTGATTGTCCATATTTTTAGTTATTTTTCCGTCACTGTTATTTGCAGATTTCCCATTGTTTATTGCTTTGCTTTTTCTCCAGGACATAGTTACACATATTTTTTTACACTATATGATAAACTAGAAGATTTGTAGATTTAAGTTATCTATTTCAATCAAATTGACTAGCATGAGAAATCGATAGACGCTAAAAGAAAACCAATATTTTGAAAAAAAATTAATTTCATTTGAAATGGACCATTCAAAGGCATTGAGAGCCACTACCATTCAATCAAAGAAAAACCTCTCCTCCAGATCTATGTCTTCTCTAATTAAGAAATAGGCAATTTCTAAAATGGCCTCTCTCTGTCTCTCTAATTTAAAAGAGATTTTTAGCTATCTATTTCTATGTTCTCTATTCAGAAGTTGTTCACGAACGCTTTCCAATTCCTTCTTCCATTTCCTTGGATCACATTCATTTTGGAGTTGTCCTGCTAAAACTTATAAAGCCAAAGGAAAGCCACTATGTTTTCTAATAATCTCTTGCAAATCGTCCACTAGTTCAGACTAACAGAATAACTCTTGTGGTGCATCTTTTGGCTTTACTAATTTGACATTGTATATCTATTACTCCATGAATATCAAGGAAAGATTGGTGAATAGTTTCTTATAGACATTACCTAAATGAAAATTTTAGTTCCCCTTAAGCATGTCAAAAATAAAAATAAAAATTATTACGATTTCTTCAAGATATCCCCAATAATATTTTTTGTACAGACATTGGAGACATTTAAATTCACTTATCCAAAAAGGGATCCTTTTCAGACCTCCATGAAGATAGATCTAGCAAGATGAGACTCTTAATACTTCTCACATAGATTGGTACCTCCTCAATATTTGTACCATAATGTTAGTTCAAGTGTTTGATTGTTAAACTTTAATTCAAACGATTGGCTTTGACCTTCCTTTGCAAGAAAATCTTTGTCTCTGGTCCACAAGCTTCACTAATTCATTTTGAGTCCTTAATCATTTTATTTTTATCAAAGCCTTCTTGTTTTGCAGGTCTTGAACTTTTGGACCTTTTGGACCTCACTAAACTTTTGAACCGATTTGTACCTTTTGAATGTTTTTCAACCTGGTTTAAAACGGTTCAAACTTGTTCGGCATTTGAAAATGGTTCGTGCAAAAAAAGTGGGGGAGCCCAGATGACGTGCACGATGGTAATTGCTAAAAAAATCTGAAGTTGAGAGCGAAGCAATTTTTTCACATGACCGTTGATGACGTCAGTGACAGAGGGTTTTTTTTAAAATATTTGTTGAGGTAATTATGAAAAGATGTCTCTTGTACAAATCATTAAATGTGAATGTAAGAGGATAGGCACGTGAGGACAGGCACATAAATGTAAGGAAGGTATTTGTGTGGGAAAGAAATGAATTTTAAGTAAGGGAATCAAAGGATAAAATAAATCCATTTATGGAAAATTACCTTGAGCTATCTTGTCATACGGTGATTTCGGTCGAGAAAATATTCCCATAATCTTTCTCATAATTTATCCATCAAAATTGATGTTTTAAAAAGGGCTCGCATTCTGCATTATAAACTCATTCTTATTTTAAGTGTAAGCCGTGAAGGGCCCTAATAAGATGATTCTGGTGTTTTATTAATAGTTGTTTATTGCAGAGTCTAGGTAATTTTTGATAAATCTCCTTATGCAGTTTTTAATTCTCAAACAGTTTCTCTACAAACTTGGTCCTAGTGTGTGGTTTTGAATATGAAATCTTCTCTTCATTTCTTTGAAAATAGTGTCAGTTTGAATTATAGGGGTCCCTTGTTGTCTGATACAGATTTAAAAGGGATCAATGTAGAGGCAATATGTACTAAATTATAGGAAAATGTTGAGATAGACTATGTAACTGAAATCCTAGATAGTGGTTTAATACAAGATGCAGCTTTTCCTCAAGCTATTATAACTCCTGAGTTGAAACAAGAATGTGTAAATCATTCTGATATTAAAGCCCGGTGTATTAAGGATAATGTTGGTAAATTATTGCTTCTAATTACCAGAGATACTATGATTTCTATTTTCAAAATACCTAATGAACCTTTCCTTGATTTTACTCCCACTCAGTCATATGCTTAGTTTAGAGAGGCCACTGAGAAAAACCACTCATTTATTGCTCACAATTGGACAGAAACATATTATAAAGGTGTGTTGTGACTTCCCAAGGGTTTGAGTAAAAATCATATGAAATCCCATGTCCATGACCTAATAGTCATGCTGGATAGAGTCAGGGGTTCACCCGAGGATTTCTTGTTTGAAAACTAGATGTATCATTTCATTAACATCATTTAGGTGGGCAAATAGTACTGTGATTGGGTCAAGATCATACCTAGTTCCATGAGAGAGAAGCTAAAGTTAACATAAACTATTAAGAAATATTTTGTTATGTCTTCCTACCTTGTATATTTTTTGGTCTGTACCCAAGATCTCTTGTCCTTATCTCATGAACCCTGGGATCAGAAAGTATTTATATATGAATATTTTCCCCTTCTATAGAGATATTAAGTTTCGACTGACTACAAGAAAGTTAATGATTTTGTCTCTGGTAAAATGTGTTTCGAACTAGCTGGGATGAAAGAACAAAGGTTTTCACCTGAGGCCTTGTAGTTGGCTCAAATTTATGGTAGTTTATTTATTCAATTTCCTAGGTTCACCTACCTTTGGGTAGGTGGTTTTGATGAAGAACCCATGAAATTAGTTAGGTTTTCCCTAGAATGCTTTGTATTAGCTGAGATTTGCCGATAGCTTGTTGTGATAATAAATAAATATTTGCCTAAAGATAAATGTAAAAGTTTTTTCATCTTGAACTTGGAAGGCTCTCATGTAAGAGTATATAGGATGCTATAAATATTGGAGTAGATTTGTGTGGGTTTGATTTCAAATTCTACCATTAGAGAAAGGATTTTTATAATAAGGGATTTGTTCAGGAATTCTTGGAGATGGAGGGTAATTTTAAACCTTTATCTCACTTGGAAGATTATAGGGAAGATTGTATAAATGAAAGGGAAGTTTAAAAGAAAGATAATTCAAGGTTGTTGTTGACACAAATAACCACATATCATTTGAAATTATACATTAAAGGATTCTACAAAGATGGTTAGGGGATTTTTCAACTTGAGTAATTGAAACAACTAGAAAGGCTATTACTTTCCATCAATTGGTCTGAACCAGAATCTAAGATGATATCACATAGACAACCATTTGTTTCATTGAATTAACCAAAATATGGCTTCAACATAAATAAGGGATTGTCGCTCTTTGTCTTCAATCTAAAGATTCATCTTTAGAAGTTCCTTCTTCCCCTGATGCTGATATTATCTTTTCCATTTCTTCTATAGGTGGTAAAAGGATTTCAAAGACTTTGATTTCTAAACTACTTTAAAGTAACCCAACTGTACAAAGGACAAGGTCCAAGACTAGGCTCACAAAGCAGGATAACGTAGCCTCTCAAAGATCATTTCAAGTAAATCTTGATGTTGAAAAAGAACATGGTACGGGTCTAATGGGTAATGAATCAAAAGTACAGTCAATTTTTGACAACATCTCACATGTCATCGATACCATGAGTACACTAACAAAGGATCTAGAGAAGATTGAATTACCTTCCTTAGTACTTGATTGGATGACAATGTTAGTAACTAAGAAAAGGATCCTTATACCAATTTCCATACCTATTAAGGATACGGTGAACAAATATTATGCCAAAACTCTATAGACCAAAAGAATGAAATTACCGCTCGATTAATTACAGATGCTCAATCCGAGGAAGTTATAGCTGAGATCGCCATGTATAATCCCGAAGGAAGCTTTGCAGACCTAAGAATTGAAGATTTTGAAGTTACAAAATGAGCTTAGGCATATTGAACCAGGAAACCTAGAAAAAATGGTTAGAGCATCCTTCTCAGCATATGCTTGCTCAATCACAAGAGGATGCCAAAGAGAAAAGATAGTTGAAATAGATAATTAATACTAAGGTAGAATACATTAATTCTTTGGATAGTAGTGATGTATTTCCCATGATTCAAGCTTCTCAATGCTTTGATCCTAATTCTCCAGATAGTTGAATATTGATGAACCAAGTTCAGTGTAGTAAGGTCGTAGAAGCAGCCATGGATGAATGTGTGGATAGCGTACTAAAGAAAGGGAAATATTTATTATAGAAATGTTATGCAATTCTCAATGGTTTTGATGCTCTGCAAATCTCACAAAGCTAGCACAAGTTGAGGCTATATTGATTCTCTGCATAGAGCATTTGCTAGGATATACAAAACAAATAATGAAGATGAAATGGGATTGGAACATGTGGAAGATTTGGTTGCTAAGCTTCAGGAATCCAAGTCACAGCGTAGAAAAAGTGTTCATAAGCATATATCACTATTGGAAGATGACATGTGTAGTGACTAATGATGATAATCATTATGTAGATACAATGCAGTAGTTTTCTCCTTGATGGTAATACTAGAAACTGAATCTATATCTATTATTTTTAAAGATATTTTTGTGATTTAACTTTGAATCAATGTAATACTCGTTAGTTTTATGAAATCAATATGAATCCCTATTATTTATGCTTGAATTATGAAACATTACTTTGGGAAAGTTTTTCTTTCCATGAGTTGTTTTGATCTTGTGAGATAATTGTTTGATGAGCTTTGGTATTACTATTATCTTTTAATAAAGAAATTTAGAAATCACTCAAATTTTTGAAGGGCTTTGTGATCTTGTTGATTCTTTCATTCTACTTTGATCATTAAGTAAATGGAATCTCATCTAAGAATGAATGGTGTTGCCCTTTTTCTTGTTTTCAGGTTTTAAAAAACACATATATTATAGTTTAGAGATTTATTGCATATCCAACGAGGGAGTTGTACCTCAAGAAATTTAGAGGGAGGCTAATAATTAAGTCTACCCAACAGTTTTGAGCCAATTTAATATTCCAATTAAGGATAATAGAGGTTATTAATAGTTGAATATCTAGAAGACAAATCTGTTCACCAACAGATTTTTAGCGATTCTACCGGGGAAGTGAGGGAAGTGACTAACTTGTACTTGAATACTTTAGTGTTCATACTCAAGACTATGGTTTTCCCTTTTGATGGTGTATTACTGGTTCTTCAACTGAATCTTGGTTTTGCAGACACTCAAGAAGATTTAATTTTTTATTTGAATGCTCTATCTTGGCATTGCTGACGTAGTAACCAGCAATATCTTTGGGTTCAAAGGTTCCTTAAAGAAGAAGAGACCAAAGAAAAACTTAGAAGATTTCCTATTGCATAAGAAGTAGCATTCATGATTAGAATAGCCTGTGTGTAAGAGGATTTTCTTTGAAATAGATTCACCTATCAATTTGGCAGAAAAAGGTACACGAGAACTTATAAGAGTAGAGGGTTGGTCGATGAAGATTTTGAAATGCTTAAAAAAATGAATTTTTCTCCTACTCATTCCCTAAGGAGAAAAAATAAAATCCAATCTAGCGGAAGACCTTCTTCCCCACCTCAGACCACACAAACATCCTCAACTTTTGAAGCTTTGATCTCCCCTGGTACTCTCGCCCCCCTTGTCATTAACTTACAACCCTTAAATTTAATTCTACCCATCATGGCTCAACCATGGGGAAACCAAGCTGGTCCTTTGGATTTTGGTGCAAATCTTGGAACATTGCCTAAAGGAGCTCATGACATACTGCCTACATTCAACAATGATGGAAAGATCACCATCAATAATCATATGAGTGTTTTCCATTATGCATGTGGTATAGTAAATGCACCATCTCAAGATGTAGCTGTAAGGTTATTCTTTCAAACTCTCACTGAGGGTGTGACAAATTGGTTCTATCATCTTCCTCAAGCTTCCATTCATGATTGGGCTGACATGGTAACATCTTTCAAAGCTAGGTTAAAGACAGTTGGGGATAAATACATCCTTTTACTGCAACTGACATAATTGAAAAAGGAAATACAAGAACCCATTAGGGATTTCATAGATAAGTTTAACAAGATCCTACAAAGATTTCCTAATGCCTCAAGACTAAATGCTGAAAATCAGAAAGGTTTCTTTATTAACACCATGCCCCTGGATGTAATTTAAATCATCTACAAAAAGATGGAGGTCCAGATTTGGCACAGGCTTAGAGGTTAGCTATTCAGCTTGAAGCTGTGCTCATTACTGTCGACAAATAGAAAAGAGACGTGCAAACTCCAAGTACTTCACCATCCATTGCTACTGGTCCAATTATCTAAAGGTTGTTGAACAACATGATTAGTCTATAAAGGAAGAGACTACTTAACCCCACTTACCAAAATCCATATGAAGACATGGGTCATAAGAAGTACAATTCATCTCATGGGAAAAATATAATGTATCCATAACCCCGCCTAAAAATTGAAGCTGCATTGGGTAAAGAAACCATGTTCTCTTTTCATTTGACCACCGATCATGATGAAGCTACCTACCCAGATTTGTTAAGATGCTTAAAAATAAATGCTACAAGAGATGAACTTGGAGAGGTACATGTAAAAGAAGAAACTCCTGAAGGATCAGGGAGTCATGGTGCATATTATTTGGAGTATGAGTCTGATGATGAGGAAATCAGGGATATTCTCACTACTTTAAATGATCCTACTTGTAGGATTTTACTAGAAATGAGTGGACTTAAATTTTCACCAAGAAGCAGCACACCAAATATGATGTCCAAAGGGAAAGAGTAGATCAAAAGTGTAGGTTCTCCAAATATGAAAGTGGGAACTGATGTAGGTGGCAAAATAGTACTTGGATTGGGTCAAGATCATAGCTAGTTCCATGAGAGAGAAGCTAAAGTTAACATAAACTATTAAGAAATATTTTTTTATGTCTTCCTACCTTGTATACGTTTTGGCCTGTACCCAAGATCTCTCATCCTTATCTCATGAACCTTGGGATCAGAATGTCTTGATATATGACTATTGTCCCCTTCTACAGAGAAATCAAGTTTTTACTGACTACAAGAAGGTTCATGATGTCTTCTCTGGTAAAATGTGTTCCAAACTAGCTGGGATGAAAGAACAAAGGTTTTCACTGGAGGCCTTGTAGTTGGCTCAAATTTATGGTAGCGTGTTTATTCAATTTCCTAGGTTCACCTACCTTTGTGTAGGTGGTTTTGATGAAGAACCCATGAAATTAGATAGGTTTTCCCTAGGATGCTTTGTATTATCTAAGATTTTTCGATAGCTCAAGTAGTGGCAATAGAGAAATATTTGCCTGAACATAAATGGAATAGTTTTTTCCTCTTTAACTTGGAAGGCTCTCATGTAAGAGTATAGAGGATGCTATAAATATTGGAGTAGATTTGTGCGGGTTTGATTTCAAATTCTACCATAAGAGAAGGATTTTGATAATAAGGGATTTTTTAGGAAATTATTAGAGATGGAGGGTCATTTTAAACCTTTATCTCACCTGGAAGATTAGGCAAGATTGTATAAATGAAAGGGCAGTTTAAAAGAAAGATAATTCCAAGTTGTTGTTGACACAAATAACCACATATCATTTGAAATTATACATTAAAGGAGTCTACAAAGATGGTTCGGGGATTTTTTAACCTGAGTACTTGAAAAAACCAGAAAGGCCATTACCTTCCATCAATTGGTCTAAACCAAAATCTAAGATGATATCACACAGACAACCATTTGTGTGATTAAATTGACCAAAATATGGCTTCAACATAAAGAAGGGATTGTCACACTTCATGTTCAATCTGAATATTCAACTCTAGAATTTCCTTTTTCCCCTGACGCTGATATTATCTTTTCCATTTCTCATACAGGTGGTAAAAGGTTTTCAAAGACTTTGATTTCTGAACTACTTGAAAGTTAGCCTAGTGTACAAAGGAGAAGGTCCAAGACTAGGCTCACAAAGCAAGATAATGTGGCTTCTAAGAGATCATTTCAAGTAAATCTTGATGTTGAAAAAGAACATGGTACGAGTCTAATAGATAACGAATCACAAGTATGGTCAATTTTCAACATCTCACAGGTCATCGATACCATGAGTACGCAAACAAAATATGTAGAGAAGATTGAATTACCTCCATCAGTACCCGATTGGATGACAATTTCAGTAAATAAGAAAAGGATCCTTGTACCATTTTCCATACCTATTAAGGATACTATGAATAAATATTATTCCAAAACTCCATAGACCAAAAGAGAGAAATTACTGCTCGGTTAATTACAGATGCTCAATCTAAGGAAGTTAGAGCTGAGATCGCCATGTATAAGCCCAGACAAAGCTCTGTAGACCTAAGCATTGAAAATTTTGAAGTTACAAAATGAGTTTAGGCATATTGAATCGAGAAACCAAGCTAAATTGGTTAGAGCAGTCTTCTTAGCATGGTTCAAGCTTCTCAATGCTTTGATCCTAATTCTCTAGACAGTCAAAGATTGATGAACCAAGTTCAGTGTAGTAAGGCCATAGAAGCATCCATGGATGAATGCATATATTGCGTACTAAAGAAAGGGAAATATTTATTACAGAAATGTTATACAATTTTCAATGATGTTGATTCTCTGCAGATCTCACAAAGCTAGCATAAGTTGAGGCTATGTTGATTCTCTGCATGGAGCATTTGCGAGGATATACAAAACAAATAACAAAGATAAAATGGGATCATAACATGTGGAAGATTTGGTTGCTAAGCTTTAGGAATCCAAGCCACAGTGTACTGTTTGCCAACAGATTTTTGGCGACTCTACCGGGGAAGTCAGAGAAGTGACTAACTTGTTCTTGATTATTTTAGTGTTCATACTCAAGACTATGGTTTTACCTGTTGATGGTGTATTATTGGTTCTTCAACCAAATCTTGGTTTTGCAGACACTCAAGAAGATTTAATTTTTTATCTGAATGCTATAGCTTGGCATTGTCGACATAGTAACCAACAATATCTTTAGGTTCATTGATTCCTTAAAGAAGAAGACACCAAATGTGACGTGAAAAAGGAAACAGTAGATCAAAAGCATAGCTTATCCTGATATGAAAGTGGGAAATAAGGTTAAAATTCAACAGAGAAATATAGTAAGTACTACCCCTCCTCCCTCATTTGATATCATATATTTTTGTAAAACGTCTATAGTAACCATCTCTAATAATGAATACTTGAAGTCAAATCCTAAAGAATTGGATAAGTTGGTCAAATATATCAAAGGTGAAACTGGTTCAACTTCTCAGACCAATCATTTTGAAGAAACTGTACCTCCTGCTAGTACCCCCATCTTTGTGTTTCAGGATTCTCCTGAGATACCTAAGATTCCTAAGATCTTGCAACTATTAAAGGTTGATGGGGGGGAACACAAGCCAAATCTGTTTTATGTGTCCAATGCTACTAAATGGTAGTAAATTGATTAATTATATAATAGACTTGGGAGCCTCAAATAATATTATACCCTCACAAGTTGAAAAATATTTAGCGATTACTCTCACCAAATATTTTGGTAAGTGCTATTCAATGGATGGTAAACAAGTACCTCTCATTGGTCAGATAAGGGATGCACAAGCAATTCTGGCTACTTGCCCTAATAAAAGGGTGAAATTGACCATTCTCATTGCAAATATTCCAGCAAGATATGGTACGTTTCTCAGTAGAACCTTTTGTTAAGATATGGGAGGGGAAATTAAAATGGACTGGTCTAAAGCCCTTATACATGTAGGGAAAACTAAGATAAGACTTGAGCCTGAAACCTAAAAGAAAATATACAATTTTCCCATCAGAGAACACTAAAGCCCAGATTTTGTATCAAGAATGTCATTTTAGGAACTATGTTATCATGTCAGGAAATTAAAATGAATCTTCTGTGAGTTCGAGTGAGGAGAGTTCTAGAATATGGAGAATGGATTTTGACGGGAGTTCTTCAAATACTGGTTCAGGCACTGGTGTGGTTTTGATATCTCCATCAGGGGAGTATTTTCCTTTTTCCTTCAAGCTTGATTTTAAAAAATACTATTAATACTGTCAAATACAAAGAATTTTTGCTTGGCTTGCAGGAGGTGAAACACAAAGGGATCAAGCAACTAATTGCAAAAGGGGATGCTAAAACCATTGAGAACCAGGTTCAGAACTAATATGGGGTGAGGAATGCTAGATTGAAAAACTAAAGAAATCATGTATGGGACAAACTTAATTTTTTTTAAATCATTCTACATAGATGTTATCCCTAGGATTATTAATAATAGGGTAGATTATTTGGCAGTGTCAGTATCTCTCCTTCTTCTGCATCCCGATTTCAAAACACACATATAGAGTGGAAATGATTTACCGACCGAGCATTCCAGATAATGTAAACCACTACCGGGTTTTCAAAAATGACCATTAAATTGAAGATTTCTTAGCTTATGCTAGATACTTCTCAAATTTATATTTTGAAGGTTCTAATAATTGTTGCAAGGATTCATGTTCTGATATGAATAATGAGGATGGTGTACTTCAGCTAAAGGGGAATAAGATTCTGAAAGGTCTAATCTCATTAGAATATTTGTTTTCAAATAGAGATGACAATTCAGTCAACAAAAGGCCTATGCATTCTGAAGCCTCTATAGAATATGAAAAATTAATGTGGGCACTAACCTTGAACCCAAATGGATTATGGTGGGAAAAATTTGTTCCCCTTCTGAGAGGGATAAACTAAAGGACATTCTTCTCAATTATAAGTACATGTTTTCTTGGGGATATGAAGACCTCAAGAATTTCAGAGATGGTCATTTTAGACATCATATTCCTTTGAAGCTAGATGCAACACCTTTCCAATAGAAGTTGAGAAAATACAACCTCAAAGTCTCAGAAGCAATAATAAAGGAAGTGGAGAAAATGCTAAAGGCAAGGATAATCTATCCAATTTATCACTCCACATGGATAGCTAATATTGTTCCTGTGCACAAGGAAAATGGAAAAATTAGGATCTTTGTGGATTTCCAAAACCTCAACGAAGCCATCCTTAAAGATAATTATGCTCTTCCTGCGATGAAACATGTTCTTCAAGCAGTAGCCAGCTCCAAGACGGTGTCCATGTTAGATAGTTTTTTAGGGTACAATCAAACAAGCATGGCAGAAGAGGACTAGTACAAGACAACCTTCATAAATATTTGGGGAACTTATGTTTATAGTCAAATGTCATTCGGTCTCATCAATGTCAAGGGGACATTTTAGAGAGCTATGAACTCCTCCTTCTGATACTTGAGGAATAAAATCATAGTAACATACCTTGACGATCTCACTATATTTTTGAGGCGTAAGAAGCATCACCTCAGAGACTTTCATGTAGTGCTACAAAGATGTAGAGAACACAATATATCTCTAAATCCAAAAAAATCATTTTTCTTTGTTGAAGAAGGAAAGCTTTTTGGACACATCATTTCAAAAGATGGCATAAGAATCAACTAATCAAGATGGAATTCGGAAATACTGAAATCTAATTTTTTGGTATTTTCTATGTCTTAGTAAACTACATTTTTTAAGGTCTTTGGAGCATTTCTAAGAATATCTCTCCTGGTGATAGGTAACCTTAGTTTCTATATTTCTCCACTTTACAAAGATTTAGTTGTGATTAGGTAGCTCATCAACCCTTGTTGTCGGGACCCAATTTTCCTTTTTTTAGTAATTGTTTCTAGGTTTTAACTTCTCCCTAAGTCTATATTAAGGGGAGTGATAGAGTAATAAGTTAAATCTCTTATTAATTAAATCATTTGATTTAATTATTATAGTCACTTATTATCTTTAGTTTACTTAAGCTAAACTTTAGGCATATAATAATTAATTCTTTTTTAATTATTATCATGCAACCTGGGTTTCTCCACCTTCTGGTGTTTGATCTCCTTTATAAGGATTGATCTCTTTGTATTTCATCATTCCCTCTCTGAATGAATATTTTATCTGTCAGATCATTCTAATTTTTATCTCCAATCTTTACTTTTGTAACATATTTTTTGCATACAGTAGATCTTGGTGGTTGAATTCTATGAATTCTAACATAAATTACATGCTAATATGTTCTATATTAGACTATATTTTTTTTAAAATAAATTGATATATAATTACAATATGCGTGCGTGTGTGCGTGCGTGCGTGCGTGCGTGCGTGCGTGTGTGTGTGTGTGTGTGTGTGTGTGTGTGTGTGTGTGTGTGTTTGTGTGTGTGTGTGTGTGTGTGTGTGTGTGTACAAAACTGTGTCCCACTTTTTGGCCAATTTTGACACTGAAATGAACATTCTGAAAAAAAAAATTTGCTTTCAAACATCTATTGTCATTAAACCATTAAGAATTTGAAGATGATGTAAACTAGTGACTTTTAGCATTTTGTTTCTTGTTTATAAATATATTTTTGTAATTGTTCTAGAGAACACCCCATTGGAGGTGTTGTCTTGGTAGCAAAAATAGTATTGCTGCTAATTTCATGGATATTTATTCTGTCAGCAAGTTTCAATATGGAGCAAAGAATCATATTTTAGAAAGCGTGGCACATCAAATAGGTTTCAACCTTGAGTAAGGTTAAAAGAATAAAGAAACAAAAAAAACCCAGTTAAAAAATGTTGTTTAAACCCTTGTAGCCTACATCTACCACTCTCATACAAATACCCATAAAAAATTACATTACAAAGAATTTAAAAACACAAACACACAATCCATACCAAAACATGACAAAAATCAAACCAAAAACTCACCTAAAAATAGTTGTTGCGATCGAACCCTTGATTGATAAAAACACACAAGAAGCTTACAGGAAAAACCATTGTTCTATGAGCATAAATCACCATTGTACACAAGAGAAAAAAGGGTTAATAGAAAATTCCATAGATTTTACCACATCCCTTGACTAACTTTTGTGTTTGGCTTTTTGTTGGGCACAATTCCAACTAAAACTAGTACCAAATAAAGGCAAATTCTTTTAAATCTCCCCTCGACATTAACGACATTCAAATTGATCAAAAAATGCATTCAAGAGATGTTTAATGAGTGGTTGCAGGATATGCGTACAATACATCATTGAAGAGGCTTCAAGGATTTAAAAACAATCTTCAAACAAATGCAGATCCATGGAATTTAATGGTAGCAAGATATAAACATAATGGGTTTTTTTCCAAAAGGTGTTGCAAAGTTTGTAGTAGCTATAGCTGGCAGGTGCAAAGGGAGATTCTATAACCTTTTTTACCACTATAATAATGATACATCAAAGTACTATTTTATATATATTATAAGTACTTCAAATATATTTTACTGTAAAATTATAAATTATTATTTTTCTATGAAAATAGGGAAGAGCAATAAAGCGTGGTCTAATACTCATGTATTTTTAAAGATTTTTTGGCTCATAAATTGGCCCATTTGTACACCACTATTAGGACATTTGTGCATGATCATAGGGACATTTGTCCATAAGCATTGTTTCACTGCGTACGAATAAATTAATGAAAAGGAAAAAAAAGCTCTTTTTCAGCATTCATTTCATATTTTAAATGTTAAGAGAATAATGTATGTGATTCAAATTTGTATTAGAATTTTATATGAACATTAAAAATATATCTTCTTAACACGTTAATTTACATGTACTTTTCTATGGACATAACCCTTGCACCCCTTTCTGGTGCAAGTGCTAGTTACTAAAGTATTATGATTTAGAAATTGACCTATTTACTTAAAAAGAAATTATATTGAGTACAAACATTGAAATGTTGTTCTAAAATAATTTAATCTTTTGTTTTTTTTAAAAATGAACGATAGATAAATCAATCTTCCAAAGAGTTGGAGTAAAAAGTAAAGTTAATTAAAAAAGGGAGAGCAAATATTAAGTATCAAGTGCAAGTAAACATGTTAGATTTAAACTAAACTAGTTAGATTGTAAACGTAAAGAGGATAATTTCAAATTTTATAAATGATGAAATTGAGTTAAGTTCATGTGTTTTTATTTTGTATAATAGATATTATTAATCAAATAAAATATTTTTAATATATCATTCAAAGATAAATTAGAAACACTTGATAAATTAAAAAATAGAATCTAATTTATTTCAGAATGATCCATCATTAAAAAAATTATGTTCTTCAAAAAATCTCATGTCAAATTAAATTAAATTGCTATGAAAAAATTCATGCAATAAAGATATCTTCTAATTTTTGGTTAAATATATGGTCAAGCAAGTGTGCCCTCATGGAAGCGGATATGGAACAACTTCTCTTGTCCTAAATGTAACTTTTACTTATGGCTGGTTTGTCAAAGGAAATAGAAAACCTTCATGAGAGAGGCTTTCAAGGACCCTCTATTTGTGTTTTATGTTTGAGCATTGAAGAATGCAGTTTGCATTTTTTTTTCAATATTGTACTCACAAGCATTGTCAGGATCTAAACCCAATACTATCTTATAAAACCAAATAATAATGATTTCCCCTTCCTTTACTCTAATTTGGTGGTATCCACTCTTTAAGTCTAGTTTGGTGAAATACATAGCTCCTCCAAGACAGTCCATTAGATCTTCTATCTGGGGTATGCTAAATCTATACCTAGTAGTGATTCTTTTAATGGCCCTTGAATATGTACAAAGCCTCCATTTTCCACATTTTCCCAATAGCATATGGCGTGCATCCATAGGCAACACATCACAAAGCAACTTATCTTTATATCCTGCAATAGCAAACTCCACCCAAGTCTGCTCATTCACCAAGACGCTCTCCCCATTGTTCAACCATGTCACTTTGTATGGATTGACATGAGGTATCTTTTCCAATTTAATATTTTTTAAAGATTCCTCTAATAATATATTTTGTATGGAGCTTGAATCCCCAATAATTTTGTAAACTTTGCAAAGAATTTTACATCTAATTCTGAACAAAGCTCTTCTATGCTTGGGCTCATCCTTGACTGGCTATTGAATCAGAAATCTTCTGAACGTCATATTTTCTCCCATCTCTTGCTCAATGTGATCAACCTCCGGTGTCTTGACACTCGTTGTGTCTCCATGATAATATGCAATCCTTTTACCATTGCTTGATGAAGTAGGTTTATTAGGGCATCTATAGGTAGGGTGACCCAATTGACCACAAGTATACCATTTCATACTTGCAAAGTATGAGTTGCTTCTGCCTAAAATTCTCCCTCTACTAGAGCCTCCTTTAGTACCTCTACCTTTGGTAAAACCTCCTCTTGGAGTAGATTCACTACCATGCTCACTCAACTTAGATTATCCTTGGCTTCTATTTTCACTACCTCTGCCTTGATAACCACCTCTATGACCCCGTTCATCTCTTCCTCTGCCTCTAGATTTTACATTAGAGCCTTCTTTCTTCTTATTCCTTTCTTCCACTTTAAGAGCTAATTGGTGGCATTTCTTAACAGTGGTTGGAGTCCATAAGCTTATTTCTTCTTGAATGTTCCATTTTAGACCACCCAAGTATCTTGATACTTTAATAGGTTCCTCTCCTTGAATCTTTGATCTGATACATAATTTATGAGACTCTTCTGTATAAGAGGCCACATCCAAGTCTTTTTGCCTCAGACCTTGTCTCTTTCTATGAAATTGTATTTCATAGTCTTCTGGCAGATAGTTCTCTTTCACTTTAGTCACCATGGCATTCGAGTTATATATAGGTTTCTTAACCATTCTAATTATTTTATCTTGTAGGTACTTCCACCAATTAAATCTTGATCCTCTTAGCCTTGAATTTGCAACCTTTAGCTTTTGCCTCTATAACACCTTCACACTCAAAGTAGTTTTCCATCCCCTCAATCCATTCCATTGTTTTCTCAATATCCATTTCTCACTAAATAGTGGTATGCCTTCTAGTGATTTTCCACCTAGTGCCTTGATGGCTTTCAAGAATGGCTCTTCATTCAATGGGGGGTCTAGTTCAGGGATGATATCTTCCTCATCAATCCTCTTCTTACCTTTGTCACTACTTTCACCTTCTTTGTCTTTATCCTTGGCTCCCTCAACAACTTCTTGTAGTTTTATTCTCATTTCCTCGAGGGCTTCTTCAAGGATTCTATTTTTCTCCTTTTTCTCACCCATCCCTTTGGCTAACTCTACATTAGTCACCATACTGATCTCCCCTACTAATTCACCAGTATATAGAGACATACAACAAATCCCAAGTCTTTAACTTTCTCTGATACCAATCTGATGTAAAGACAAATCTTTCTCTCCAACCCTACCTTCTCCTAGGGTCTTTTCTAGGCCACTTATTTAGCCTATTAGGGACCTTCACAAACCATAACTCACAAGGATCCCATTCTCAATCCTCCACCTCTTCAATTTTTCTACACCAATAATGAAATAAACTCAATTGCCAACATTCTCCATGGATGTCTTCTTTCATCCTCCACACCAAATGATCACACATGATCAAAACTAGTCACCAATGGAGAGGAAGTTTTATTTCTATGGCATTGGATTCATGATAATGCTTATCAACATAAAAATGCAATGAAATCCTTATTGATTTCAGGAATTTGCTTCAATTTGAAAAAAATAGGGCTACAAGGAATTATAGGCCTTAAAACACACCTTTTGGCCTATCACTCCAGAATTTTCTCAGAAATGTGGAAAAAAAATTACATTTCCTGGTAACCTTTTTGAAAACCTCTTGGATTTATCTGGTCTCACCTCCCCAACCTGTCTGTATAGTGCGTTGCTATATTGAGGCCTAAAAATAAGGGTTTCCAAAATATTGACAACATCCACAAGGGTTTGTTCTTTCACCTTGTAGAACTCCTCACCAAAACTTCCCCTTGGGAATGGGGCTTCCTCACACTAATATCCTCCTCTCCACATGCTCAAATTGAAGCAACCAATGCCTTCAATCCCTCTAAGTACTTCTGCAATTTACTGTGATCCCTAACCATGCTCCTCTAGCTTGCCTAGGGCATCACTGAGAAAATAACAAGCTTTCTTTCCAGGGCCCAAGATTTTTCACAATTAATTTACAAGGATTCATTTCATTAATCCTAAGGAATTGTATAGATGCCACAGGGGGAAATGAGTTATGACCCCATAACCAAAAACTATCTAGATTAGGCCAGCGACAGTGCTGAAACTAAAATAGTTTACAAAATATAATGAAATAGAACCAAAAAACTATCTACAAACAAAAATAATCAATTATTTACATCTACTAACTCATCCATGAGTTATAGTGCAGAGATTAATCCATTAAATGACAAAATGAGTGAAAAATGCACTAACTGTGGTAAAATTGCTCAGAAAATTTGATTGTTCATTAACCAAATTATTCCCAATTTTTTCCAACCCTTCACACAGGTCGAGGGAGGACTTAAATATTTTATCCTCTCACACACCAACTATTTCAAAGAGTTACATAGCCATATGCTGAAAAATTCACTTGAAGCAAGAAATGTTGTCAATGACAACATTTCCAATTTTGCAAAGTTGTCAGCAACTTTTATAACTTAGGCAATATTGCATCTAAACTTGGTCAACTCACTATAAAACTCAACCAAATGCATAATTATTCTTAACAGATCATTAAATAGGTATCCTACCCCTTTCTTGTTCAATTTAGTCCTCTAAATGCATAAATGAAATGTTTCCACAACATTTGTAACATTTGCCCACTTTTCCAAATTTGGACAAAAAAATACTTTAAGGACACCAAATGACCTAGCTAGGCATCCCAACAAAAAAAAAACACAATCTAGGACTATCTATCCCTCTTATTTCACAATTGTATTGTCTAATAACACTACAGGCCAAAACTTGACTAGGAACCCTAGGTTACAATATAGCCTTACCTAGGTGCTCCTGCACTAGACACATGGAGGATGCATTGAATAGGCTTGATGTTGAAAAGTGTTCATCGTCACTTTCTAAGTGCATAAATTATCTATTTAATGATTAATTTATGGAGAATAAATACTTTTGGAGCTTGTATTTTATTTTCTCATGAGGGTTTTCATCGGGTATATTATGCATAATGGTTGATTTTTAAGTTTGTATACATGGTTTTCTTTCATGGGTTATACAGGAAGTGGATTGAATCAATTGAGCATTGATACATTGTTTCCTAATATGTTCTAACTATATTAAAGAATTAATCAATGAAATAATGGTCATCACTTGAGCCAAAATCAGAATTAAGATCCTTGGGCTTAAAAAAATTACCGACATTACTAAATAATCTCTTTCTTTTATGGCCCAATAACAACAAGGTTGTCCAAAAAAATATCTTTCTAATTTATACCATAATATTACAATTGGCAATGTGTATCCCAAAAAAATGATCCATCCTTGGATAGGCATGTTATTTTACTCTCAAGTCTCATGACTTAGTTGAAGGGAACATTCTCATATAGTATCTCCAACACATAATAGAATGTGACATAACATGCAATAGCTTCAAAGAGATGGGATCTTATAATTAGTTTTCATAGATGTAATTTTTAAATTATTTTTCTTAGTTATAAAAGATGCAAAATCAAACACTCCATTGAGATTCTGGTGTTGGATCTCAACAACCATCATCACTAGGTAAATTAATCTTTAAGGTTTTTAATCAGCCCCAAATCTTTGTATGATACAAAGTGTATCATCCCAAAATACTCATCCAAATATGTATATGTTTAATGGCTACATTTCATCTCTTGTAATTTGTCTCAAACCATCTAGTATTTTTGCATGTTGTTTGACAACCATTCTACTCTATAATTGTATCTATCCTTTTTGTGCTCTTCACACAGTGCATCAAAATTAATTTTAACATGTTCCCAAGGGTAAAAGTTTGAAGACTTGTATAATCAAATGCACATGAATGAGGATTCTTCCAAACTTAGTGATAGGAAATACATTATTTTGATGATACTGATAATGATGATTTTGATTGTTGTGCAAAGGAGAGCCTTGTTTTTTTATGCTGGACTTGGAAGCAATTATATAAGATTCTTATCAGGGAGTGAAACCGTCTCAGGTCGGCCTTCCCTGTGTATTTGAGCATAAGGGAAATTATCAATCGTGTTCATTTGCTACAAGTTTTTTTATATTGGTATTCGATCTTAGTGTAGTTGAATTACTATCAGGCATGTTTATTATTGTCTCTCTATCTTTTTTGTTCTTTTTGGTGTCTAATGTTGTTGAATTATTTTTCATTATTTTTGTTTAAGCAGAATGAGTGTACAAAATTTTGAAGACAATCAAGGTAATACAAACAGGAATGGGTTTGAATTTGATTTCTTTGTTTGAAGCATCTTTTTGGTTATAAAATCTCTATAATTTATTGAATTTCACAGTATGTATGCTATGTGTTTGACAAGAGGTTGTAGAGAAATGTTATCATAGCTTTAATTTTTGCCTGAGCTTCTTCTCTCAATAATTCTCATGGAATTAATTGTTTATGTTTCTCTTTCCTGCACCAAAAGAGGTAGCAACTAGGTCAAGAAACGGTTGAAAATTTGGGATGGACTTCTGAAGTCAGATTGAAAAGAGGAAAAAATTTCATAACTAGAGAATTAATGTAAACATTAAGATAAGGTTTTCAAATGTTTTGCAAAGGTTAGATCTAGATCTTGGATACTAGAATGTTTGAAAAAATGATTGAGCACTGCAAAAATTTTGTCGAAACATTTAGTATCATCTCTAGAGGATATTGGAGTGTCGAAAAAATGTGTTAAGAAATTTAAAACTTATTAAACAATACATACCTTTTACGATAGAGAGTGTGCAGTTGGAGGTTACAACCATCCAAATCAGTTTAGACAAACGGGTAATACCACAATAGTGGGTTACACTTTTCGGGAGGAAGGAATTCGTCCCGATAAGCGTGACCCACTAAAACATTTTTATTTGTTTCGATCGAAAATGCTAAATACTTTCGATCGAAAGTAACTAGGTTTACTTTAGCGGGATAAACCCGCCGAAACAGTCATTGTGACTGTTTCGGCTGGGTTGAAAGGGACAGTGGCTGCTGGCTTCCGTTTCATCGAACGTCAATAAATCAGGTTTTTAACGTTTCGAATTTTCATATTTTATTGTTTTATATTATATATTGTTTGTATATATGTATTTTAATGTTTTTTAATATATATTGTTTGTAAATATGTGTATATATGCATGTATATGTGTATATATGTGTATATATGCATGTATATGTGTATATATATATATGTATATATGCATGTATATATGTGTATATATGTATGTATATGCATATATGTGTATATATATGTATATATATGTATATATGTATATATATGCATGTATATGTGTATATATGCATATATGA
>MU223289.1:41749-59776 GCA_018584345.1 Thuja plicata
TATTAGAAAAATGCATTCCTAAGATACCAAGGATCATAAAAATCACTCAAAATATCACTTACAGAATGTATATAAAGATCTAGATGTATGTATGAGAAAACCCACTAATAATTTTAAGACTCAAGCTGGCAGTACTTACCAGGTAGATTGTTTTCTAGGATAGCCCATTATTGTTGTACTTTCTTTATCCATTGATGCTGGCTACTAGACTGCATACAAGAATCAAAGATTTTGTGACAACATGTTTTGCTATTCTTTTTGAAATCTTATAAGCATAAACACATCTTCCTAAATGCTTGTTGAATAAATTTCCACTTAAAGAGAGAAATGTCATAAGTAAAAATACCTGACTAGTTTTGTCAAAGAAGAATGGTCAATGAGATCTATAATGCTGTTAAACTATTTGAAGTGTCCAAATTCATTGTTTCCAAGGGCAAAAACATTGGAAAAATAATCTTCCTAGTTGAAGGAAAATTTATAAGAAAATCAAATATTTCATAAGATAAAACATACCTTCTATTTGCACCAGCCCCATTCATTTTGGGTTCCATTAAGAGTTTGTACCATGAATGTGTCAATTCTAGTCTTATCTACTGGATGCTAAGAGGAAAAAAATTGATACTTATTGAGTATCAGTTTAACCCTTGAGCACCCAACATGCATAATGCTAAAGAGATGTGTATACAGTATTGAGCATCAATATATATCATTAACAATTTTGCATACCTTGCCAATAAGAGAAGGTCCAATAATTGTATCGACACTTGCCACAACCTGCCACAAAACCAAGTGGAATTTGGATTCATTAAACAAACCATCCATATACTCAAACATTTTTCAAATAAATGGCAGAGAGAGTCATTATTCTATGAAAAGAGACAACACCAAAAAATATATTCAAGCTTTTCAAGTAGTACCCAGCACTTCGAAAGAAGCCAAACAAACATTAAACAAGAATAATAATAGTACATGCATCTCTTGTAATATTTTTTTTAACCTTAACAGGTTAACAAGAAAAAATGTGTAGAAAAGAATAGAATTCTCCTCTATAGAATACCCTATTGTTTTATTGCTAAATATAAAAATGGTAATGATGCACACAGTGTGTTCATTACAACTTACATAAAAAAAAGTAGACATGCTATATACATAGAGTTTGCAGACTCTATTGCCGACGAAAAGTTCTAAATTAAACGCCACAATTAACTACTACTAACAATAGTTTTACATATAAAATAAAGTTTTCTGCGTCTCTAAGAACAATATGTAGCAAAGCATGGACATCTAAAACCAGCATATGCACAGCCAGAAATAGAGCATGCATTATTTTATAAATAGAAAAATTTAATCTATTTTTATGTTATCTCAGGAACTGTTTCTATGCATCCTTTTCCAATTCATCCTCTTTCCATGAGGCACTACACTAATTGTGGTTGTGGATTGCTCATTGCATTGATAATCTTCCTCATTATTCTTATCTCCCATTTGTTGAGATTCAATGATGGTTTCTTGTTGAGGTTCAGGAATGACAATTGAATCATTGCGTGTGACAAAATATTCATCAGGTGAATGTATCTCCTCCTCATGCTCACTACCGGATGATTCACTTGATGATTTTGATTGTTGGGCTTCCTATACACAATATAATTTAACTAGTTAAAACATAATACATCCAATTAAATTATTTCATAAGTCATAAAATATATTAATTACTTACCTCAAATTGATGACCAGTGATTAATTTCTCCCCTCAATCTATCATACATTGTTGAAGGCATTGGGAACCATGTAGTATAGCATACTTCAAGTCCTCCTCTAAAGCTTCCTTTTAAAATTGGTGAATCTATATTTACAAAGATAACCAGATTGATAAGGTACAATGACTCATACAATACAACTAACTTACAACCTTTTTTATTGAAATCAAAAATATAATAGATGAAATATTCACTTACCATGCCACCATGAATTCTATTATATCCACCAGATCCTAATTTGTGAGATCCAATTTTGACACCCGATCTTAGGTTGCATTCCTTGTATCTCGAAGGCGTCTTTTACCTCCTTGTAAAGATGGCCTATAGTTTGTATTGTTATGGGTCTTCCTCTTAAACTTGGCATCTTTCACAAGTTCATCCCATGTCACTTGGTTTGAGATCCAAGCTAGACATGGATAACTCAAGTCTTTTGTCAATTTTGATCTTAGATTGTCTCGTTTAGAGTGAATGTATTTACGTGCAATATCTAGAATAATATCTTTATTAAAACTAGGATCACCAAATGTTGTTATGACATCTTTAAATATTTCTTCCTTTTTAGCATTGGTTTGCTTCCTCCAATCCATTTGGATGGTATTTCCAAATAATTGTTCTGCACGACGATAAATAAAGTGAAAGAATTTTAAGCCCATTTCATCCTTCAATACATTTCCTTGTGAGGTGAGCAAGATCGTTACTTCTTGCAATCTTTTTGTAATTACTAAGGATACTGTTTCAGTCTTGGGTGTTGAGGTAAATGCCCTTACAAGCACATCAGTCACTTGGTCATTTTTTTCCTGTATTTACAACAAAATTATGAAATCATTAAAAACCCAACCAAAACATGAAACTACTGTCAAATCAGAGGCAAGGCTAAATACAATATTCATAAATGAGCAATGAAATAAAGACAGTGCTAACAAATAGAATATAATACAATGGATAACAATGATGTTTAAGACAGTCATGGGCCAACAAAGGAATACTTATATCAAATGACTATCAAAACAAAGGGAAAAGTTACATCCATTTGCAAGAAATATTTGTATTAATACAAAAATTAGTGACTAAACATGAAGGAAGTTGAAAGAAAAAACAAACAATATGTTAAGACTACCAAAACATTGAACATAGAAATCATCATGATGATAAAAAAAATAGTATTGAAAACATCATTGTTGTTATCAGCAATAAAACGATAGTAAGATCAGATCATGACAGTGCTATCATAAGGAGACCAATAAAGCAGTAAGAAAAAGGACTGTTGATCATAAGGGAATGCTTCAAAATAGAGATCCCTCTATTTAACCAATAGATAAGAGAATGTAATATGTCATAATAAAGAGCAATGGCTGGGAGAAATGGTTCCTTGTAACAACATTGATTTGCAGTTCAAACATCAACAATACAGTCAAACAGTAAACATGTATAAATATTGATATAATCATATCAATGAATAGCATATGGTAACAGTTGTAAAGAAAGATTGATGGCTACACAAAGGTTGAGGTATGGAGACTCATAAAGAGAAAATATTAATAGAGCAGTGATGATAAAAAAAATAGCATTGAAAACATCATTGTTGTTATCAGCAATAAAATGATAGTAAGATCAGATCATGACAGTGCTATCATAAGGAGACCAATAAAGCAGTAAGAAAAGGGACTGTTGATGATAAGGGAATGCTTCAAAATAGAGATCCATCTATTTAACCAATAGATAAGAGAATGCAATATGTCATACTAAAGAGCAATGGCTGGGACAAATGGTTCCTTGTAACAGCATTAATTTGTAGTCCAAACATCAGCAATACAGTCAAACAGTAAACATGTACATAAATATTGATATAATCATATCAATGAATAGCATATGGTAATAGTTATAAAGAAATATTAATGGCTACACAAAGGTAGAGGTATTGAGACTCATAAAGAGAAAATCTTAATAGAGCAGCGAAAGAGAAAATATAGAAATCATCAAAACACATGAAAAGTTGTCCTATAGATCATATAAAAGATAGGGATTAAAGAAAAATAAATTGTTGTACAATGTAAGACAAATAATGAATGGAAAGAAATGCAAGAAAAATTCAAAAATAATGTAAACAATGATATAACGATAACTAATGATAGTGATATCTGATGCGACATAAAAATGTTGAGTATCATGTTTAAATAGTGAATAAGATAGTCATGATCATGTTTAAAAAGTTGTGATCCATGATGTTCAAAGCAATACTTTATAATTCTAAAAATTCAAATATTATAAAAATTGAAATTTATAATGCTGGAAAAATATAGTAACTAGACAAGAAAAAGAATGATACTATAATATCTCTAGGTTATTTTGCCTGTTCATCTGAGGTAGGCCCTGTAGTCTCCAACAATTCCCTTTCCCATAACTGAATTTGTTTAATCATTTCTTGTCTGATTTGAACATTTTCAGGAGTATATGGTAGGAGCCTTAGCATTCTTGATTGGGAATCTATATTACTCCTCAAGGAAACTTGTTCTGATGTTGGTGGGAGAATTATGACTGAACCCACATTTGATGTGTTCCTAATAGGGGCATGCATTTCCAATTCAACAGGGGTGTTAAGAACATCAGTGTTTGATGTACAGGGGATGCTATGGGGTTTTGCACTTGATGCCACTCTTGTGATAGGTGTTTTTGTTCTAGATGCTGAGGGCATACCATTAACCTTTATTCCAATAGATTGTATGCTTGTTGGAGTCATCCTTGAAATATTCTACAAGTAAAAATATAAACATTTAGATGGTATAATAAGTAAAAATAAAGTAATCAAGATTACACAAACATATGATTGGATCTTACCTTTGGCATAATAGTAGTTGTATTGGAGGGCATAGTTGGATCCTGCATGCCAACAAAATACACTCTCAATCAAGTTACTTTAGAATTGCCTTGTGTAGAAAAACACAAATATTAATAAATACATATTTAGTGAAATAAGGTTATTAAATGCACAATAATCTTGATCAAACTTTACCACTGGCATAATACTAGATGTATTAATAGGTGTGGTAGGGGGCAGAATGAATTTAGAGATGGCCTGCATTCCACAAACATAAATTAGCATTATATGATAGGTAACATAAGATAACTGAACTTATAAAAGATAATTATCAAGATTACCTCTTGTACCATCATAGTTATCTGTTGCCCTTGTCCATTTTTTAACATTTCAACTAAAGCATTTAAGATCAACGGATCCCCTACAGCAAAATTGGTAGTACCATTGGCCACATTCTTAAAAAAGTTCAAAGTGATAATAAAGCTAGAAAATATTTATTAGAGAACATATGCAAGCAATATTAGTAACACAATTCAAATTCGCTACCACATGAACCATAACATACACAAATTTCATTATACTTCAGTACATTGAAAAAGATAAACAATACTCAACATGCAATTTTTTATAAGTTTGTGGCATTATGTTTCTCTTGAGGAAGAATTGATTGTAAAAAGTTCCTAGGTTTTGGTTGTGTAAATTTTCTCAAATTTTCAATTAAGGAATTGGGGTGTGGTAGATCATGTGCCTCCACCAAATAGATAAGTGTCTTTCAAATAAAAGCTTAAAGAAGGAAAAAATAAATAAATGAAACAAAACTTATCCAATTGAAGAAAATCAAATTATATGCATTGGCATTACAAACATCCACTAACAAAACATTCAAATTACTAAATGTTTATTACATTTATTGTAATAACAAAAACTCAATACTCATAAATATTTAATAATATTATATTAAATCATTACAACCATCTTAAAGTGAACATGGCGATCAAACAATGTCATCCTCGCATTGAATGTCCTCATCTGATGACATAAATACCCCATCATTCATGGGCCCTAAATCCACAAATAAATTAATACTATCATTTTCATTTTCTTCATCACCTTGAACTATAGGTGAATGAAAATCAATAAAGTCATCATCTTCATTGACTTGCTGCCCATGTGATTGCTCATGTCCTTCAGACACTTCATTAAACTCATCATAATCTTCATCTTGGTCATATGCATCATCGACAATAAAATTTTCATCATCACCATCTTGGACATCTATGTCTTCAGCTGGGACTTCTACATCTTCAAGTAAATCAGGGTTCTCAATTTCTTCAACAAATGTTACTCTTCGTCCCCTTGGATCATAATCAATCACAAATGACCAACCAGGATGTTCTAAATTTGGAATGAGAAATATCTGGTCACATTGATTTGGAAACACATAAGGTTCAGAAGTGGCTTCAAACCTAGATGTATTGATCATATGGAATCCATTGTTGTGTAGCAAGATAGTTTTTTCTTCACCCTTTTTGATAAGCTTGTACCATTCAACATGAAAAATAACATTCTTGAAAGATATAAAATCAAGCTCTATAATATCCTCCAACACTCCATAATAGCGAAGGGTGCTTGTGATTGGTTGTCTATCATTTGCATGTGAACGACATTCCACCTCAAATGATGCTGAAACTCCACAATCATAAGTTTGTCTCTTTTCATCAACTTTTCTAATGCGAAAATGATGGCCAAAAGTCCACATTCCTTCGTAATATGTTACCTAAATTCATATAAATATTAACTAATTAGATTCAAGGTTACAAAATATAAAAGACAATTCATATATATATATATATATATATATATATATATATATATATTACCTCCCCATTAATAGATCCTTTAATGAAGTTCAATTGTTGATGTGTCACTTTATTCCTCATTTTTGTTGCCTCATGTTCAATATTTGTCTTTAGCCAATTCCATGAGCATCTCTCAGGCCATTTTCTCTTATGGCTTACAGGAAGTCCTCAGGCAGTGTTTTGACCATGTTTATTATATAGAATGGCCCATGCCTTTTCATCTTCTAATTTCTTTTGTTCAGTGTACTTCTCCATCCATTCCAACATAAAGTCAGAATTGTATGCAATATACAAATGTAATTCCTCCCACTCCTTAGCATCTACAATGAAAAATAGAATTCATCAATGAATTAATAATTATTTAAAGTAATGTATTATGAAATTAAAGAAAAGAAAACTACTTCCAATATTCTTGTGTACCTTTTATCCTCTTTGAAGTCCCTTGACCATCTAATTTTTCTCCTTCAAATGATTGAGGTTGGTTATAACTCCACAATCGTGGAGCTTCAAGCTGCATTTGAGGTAAGTACTCAGTTAAATAAACCATTGCTTGAAAAACCATGTACCCCTCAACCATTGACCCTTCTGGTCGAGCCTTTTCCCTCACAAATTGCTTTAAAACCTTCATATATCTCTCCACAAGCCACATTGTTCGAATATGAATAGGGCCACATTGTTCAATCTCTTCTACTAGGTGTACAAGGTAGTGATCTTGAGTATTAAAAAATCTTGGAGGGAAGCACATTTGAATGTCACACATCAGAAGTGAAACATTCCTCTTCCAATACTTCAATTCATCTGGATGTATCTCTTTAGATGAGACCCACCTACAAGTATTGGCATGTATTACAATAAAGACTTGCGATTTCTTCATAACTGAAAGTATAAACTCATAAAATCATAAGCAATGATGTACTTCAAATGATAAGAGTCATGGAAGAGTATGCACGATTTATTGAAAATACCTCAAATATTTGGATAATTTTAAATAGTTAGCGTGGCATCATGATCAAAAGTTCTTGGTATTGCTGCTGGCAACACATACTGCATAAACATTAACAAATAACCACATTAAAATATGCATGGAATGATATCATCACAAGGATATATAAATTACCAACAAGCCTAACACACTACAAAGTTACCTTTATCCAATTGTGCCAATCATGTGTTTTTAGGTCTGAGAACTCTAATCCATCTCTTGTGAATAAGTTTTTTAATGTCGCACCAAAGCCAGAAGGAAATCTTATGCTTTTCATTGTATCAATGATATTTTCTTTCTCCTTTGATGTAAGAGTCCATGGAGCATGAACATATGAGTTGTTTTCATGCAACCACATGTTCAACATGATATTAGCAACTTGGAGGTCCTTTCGTAACTTTATCTGTGCTTCAAGGTTGGTTCCATTTAGATGGAAATATACTTTTTTATAGTAATCCATGTTAGAAGATCTTGCAACCCTGTTAGGATTTGTTCTTTACAAAGCAATAAGTATAGTGACCTGGTTAAGGGTCTAACCTTGTTAGGAGTCTTTTACAAATAACCCTATTAGGGGTGAGGACTCACTGTCCAAAAGCTCACTGCTTCAATGGTGAAGGCTACAACCTTCTGTAGAATAGATATGCACTATATCTAATGATGAACTGTAGAGTAGACATGCTATCTTGATTATTTCCAATCTGTTGTAATCTTCTACTTCTTCTTCACATAGACTCTTGATGAATGAACCACAACTGATATTCTGCTTTGTACCTTTTCTATCTCTTTTCGTATCATTCACACTTAGCGTATCATAAATGACCTGCTATAAGTATCTTTCTCAAAGTATGAGATCATGGGACCTGTAAGACAACTCTTCATAACATCCTTTTCTGCTTCACTAAGCACGCAAGCATAATTACAACCATGCAAATATAAACTAAATAGACGCGACGCTTCACTAAGTTGGCTTCACCAAATCAACTCTAACTTTCAAATCTTCTTGAAACATGTTAGGCACCTTTAGATAACTATCATAAACTCATAAATAATCATGAATATACACATGGATATCCTGAAGATAGGCACAACTCAAGAAACATGTTAAATACATTGGCTCTGAATAGATACTCTTCCAAAATTGTAACTGCCAATAACAGAATTACACAACTTAACTGAAACATCATATCTGGATCTGTGTGTATGAAGATAACATAACAAACATGTCTAAAACATGTATCTAACCATGCAAGGATTGATATCATCATTCTGATAAGTACATATAGAAATACTACTGTGTATTATATGTTGTCATCAATGACAAACATACAATCAATCAAGTGCATAGAAACAAATCTCATACAATCTCCCCCTTTGACATTGATGGCAACATATGATATTAAAAGCATCCTTTGTTCATGGTGTCCTCTTTATTTTACAATCTTATCAATATCCTCATCAAAGATTTCTCTACACTGTTGCAGTTCCTCTGACTGTGTTTTTGTTCCATATATATACTCCCCTAGAGTATATGCTCCCCCTTAGTACATACTCCCCCTTTGAAATCAATGGAAAAGGGCACCATAAACCATTAGGTATAGTTACTACTCCAGAAGTAGAGTAGTCAACCATTTATCAGTCACAAAGGACTAATGTTCTTCCTGTATTCTCTAATCAGACTTAGGAGAGGGAATTACTCCCAACTTCTCTCTGAGATACTCAAATGTATCTTTTGATAAAGGTTTTATGAAAATATCTGCCAACTATTCTTTGGTGCTCACATATTCCAATTTCACTTTTTTGTTTGCAACATTTTCTCTTAGAAAATGGTACTTGATCTCTATGTGTTTTGTCTTTGCGTGCATCATAGGGTTCTTAGACATGTTAATAGTGCTAGTTTTATCACAGTAAATAATAATAAGATAATCAACCTGAATACCAAAGTATTTAACCATCTGCTTGATCCAAACCATTGTTAAACAATTCAGTGCTGCTACAACATATTTAGCTTCTTTTGTTGACTGAGAAATATAGTTCTGCTTCTTTTTTATCCAAGAAACCAACCTATCTCCAAGAAATACTTCTCCTCTTGAAGTACTCTTCCTATCATCAATACAACCTACCCAATCTACATCTATATACACATGAAGTTTCACATTCTCTTATTTAGGATACCATAAACCATACTCTATAGTTCCCTTTAGATATCTAAATATCCTCTTGATTTCCATTAGGTGATTCTTCTTGGGTTCAGCTGTAAATCTTCCAACAATGCGAACTACATTAGATATGTTAGGTCTAGATTGAGTTAAATAAATGAGTTTTCCAATCATAGATTTGTACAATGTTTTATCAACTACTGTGGAATCATCATCTTTTGAAATCTTGCTTCCTCTAATCATAGGAGTGCATACTAGCTTACAGTCTTCCATCTTAAAAGTCTTCAATATTTCCTTCACATATTCTGATTGATTAATGAATATATCTTTATCTATCTGCTTTACATTTAGTCCCAAAAAGTATTTTATAGGACCAATCATGCTCATTTCAAATTCATTCTGCATTTCTTTTGAAAATTTTGTATTAAGCTTGTCATTACCTCCAAAGATAATGTCATAAAAAAATATGGCAACTAATAGTAATCCATCAGGTGTCTCTCTTGTGAATAGGTTACAATCTACCGCACCTTTCTTGAATCCAATCTTGGTAAGATAACCATCAAGTCTCTCATACCAAGCTCTTGGGGCATGTTTAAGACCATAGAGTGCTTTCTTCAATTTGCATACCATGTTTATTTTATCTAAAAGATTAAATCTTTCACGTTGTTCTATGAAAACTTCTTCCTTCAAGTTACCATTCAGAAAAGCTGACTTTACATCCATTTGATAAACTTTAAAGTCTTTGAATGTTGCATAGGCTAAGAAAAATTTTATGGCTTCCAGTCTACTCATAGGGGAAAATGTATCATTGTAGTATATTCCTTCTCTTTGTGCATATCCTTTACATACCAATCTTGCTTTGTTTCTTACTACTGTACCATCTTCATTCATCTTGTTTTTGAATACCCACTTTGTTCCAATCATATTTTTGTCACTGGGTCTAGGAACCAATTCCCATGTCTCATTCTTAATTATCTGATCTAATTCTTCTTTCATTGCATTCTTCCAGTCAGAAATATTACAAACATCTTCAACACTTAAGGGTTCAATCTATGAGAGTAAACATACCTCTTCATCCATTGATAGACTTTTTTCTTTTTACCTGGTCAAAATAGTGTTGCTCTGATCTACAATGATATCATCTTTAGAGTGGTATCTAGATGTGAATTTAGGAACCTTAGGTGTTACTTCTTCTTTTGTAATATGTGATTCTTCTCTTCTTTATTCAAGGTCATTGCATGAGACATCAATGCAATCAAACATTTCTTCAATAATAGTATCTTTGCTTCTAGGCCTGGGTTCATCTTCAATCATAGGTGCATATTCATAGTATCTCTCTTGAACCATAAACTTCTCATCAATTTTTACATGAGTACTTTCAATTACCTTTTTCAATCTCAAATTGAAACATCTGTATGCTTTTCTTTTTGTAGAGTAACCAAGGAAAATACCTTCATCACTCCTGGCATTAAACTTACCAACACCATCATCTCTCTTGATGTAGCACTTGCTGCCAAAGATTCTAAAATACTTTACTATAGGTACATTACCGAGCCAAAGTTCATAGAGTGTCTTATCTGTGCTTGGCCTCAATTGAGTTCTGTTGATAGTATAGACTGTTGTATTTACTGCATCTCTCCAATATGTTTGCGCAACTTTTCCTTCAATCATCATAGTGTGTGTTGTATCAAGTATAATCATGTTCCTCATTTCTACAATCTCATTCTGTTGAGGGGTTCTAGGAGCACTCAACTATCTTTTTATTCCATGTTCTTCACAGTAATCATAAAACTCATCAAAGGTGAACTCTCCTCCTTTATCTGATCTCAGACATTTCAATTTTAATCGAGATTCATTCTCAACCTTAGCTTTGAATATTTTGAACTTATCAAAGGCTTCAGATTTCTCCTTTAAAAATGCAACCCACATCATCCTTGAAAAATCATCAAGAAACAAAATGAAATACCTTTCTTCGTAGTATAATCTTGTTTGGGTAGGACCACATAAATCTGTATGCACTAGGTCCAATTTGTTTACGACTGAGTTCTACTTGCTTCTAAAATAATTCCTTACATGCTTTCCCATAACACATTCCCTACACATTGTGTCAATAGGTCTTGCAATACTTGGAAGGTCTCTGACCGCCTTGACATTACTTATCTTTACTATGTTATCAAAATTGATATGACAGAGTCTTTTGTGCCATAACCAACTATCATCCACTTTTGTAACAAAATAACTTACATCATAATTGAGCTAAAAAACATTACCTTTTGTTTTGGAGCCCGATGAAATTATGTCTCCATCCTTTTTAATGATGCACTTGTTTTCTTTGAAATCCAAATGATAACCTTTGTCAAGTAGCTTTTCCAACGCTTAGCAAGTTATGATGTAATCCATCAACATACAAAACATCATCTATCTTGCTCTTTCCATCCAAGGTGATAGAACCTCTACCTATGATAGGTTTAGGAGTGTTATCTCCAAATCTAACCATACCACCTTTTTATTTGTATAAATGAAAAAATCTTTCTTTGTCACCTTTCATATGGTGAGAGCATCCACTATCAATGATCCAATCAATTTTGATGTCTGCTTTGGAAATTAGGGCTAACTCTTGTTCTTCCTTTTCATCTGTAATGTCCATTTCCTCTAGAAAATTTTCCATGTCTCTAAGGGAAATGAATCCAATTTCATCTTGTCCTGAATCTTCATCAGTTATACCTTCTTCAGCATGGTAATATTCCTTCTTATATTTAGGTTTGTAATCAGATCTAAACTTCTTGACTCTTGTGGGACACTTAGATGCAAAGTGACCAATCTTTTTGCATGAAAAACATTTGAATGGAAGTTGTCCTTCATATTTTCCTTTTCCTTTTTTTCTCTTTTAGCAATCATAGCAATGATATCTTCTAGTTCTTCATCAACTTATTCTTTCTCATTATGGCTAGAGATGTGTAAGGATTTCTTACCATGGACTGAGGCTTTGAAAGTTGTTTCACTTTTAGGTTCACTCTTCAATCTTGATATCTCAAATGCAAAGATTTTACTGATCAAAGTCTCTCTATTGAAGTCTTGTGAGAATTGTATGGTTTTCTCTAGAATACTTATCTTGTTTTCATAGTCTGATGTGAAGGTAGTTAACAACTTCTCCATTATATTTTCTTGTGATATTTCTCCACCATTTTTTCTGATTCCAGAGACTACTTCATTTATCCTTTGATTGTAAGCTCTAATGTTCCCTTCAGGTAACATCTCAAGACTGTTGTATTTCTTTTTCCATGTCTTCCTGTGTGCATTCTTTTCTTGAATATCTCATTCAAACATATCTTCTAAATACTTCCATATGGTGTATGCTCTATCAATTTTCTTGATCTCATAAAACTCACTGTCGAATAGGGCACTAATTAGGGCTTCTTTAGCGATTGCATTATTGGTAAATGTATCCTTTTGTCTACTAGTAGCATCATCTATTGCAAGGTCTTTCAGAGATGGAATAACAACTTCTTGTGTAGCTATCTCAAAGATCTCAAACCCAACACACTGTAGATGTGTTATCATTTTTTTTTTCCAATCCAAATAATTTTCTCCATCAAACTAGGGCTCTCTTTTTGTAAGTAAGACATCTGATCTAAATTAAGCTATTAAGCTTCTTCTCCAAGGCACTTGGCTCTGATACCAATTTTTAGAATAGCCCCAAAGGATAACTAAGAGGGGGGCATGAATCAGTTATCAGTAACTTTAATTCTTTACTTTCTTTAACTTCATAATATAGTAAAGTAAATGCACATTTAGATAACATAGTACACAACACACAATTTGATTACGGGGAAACCAAATTGTAAAAACTATAGTGAGAATTAGCACCCACAATGAACTATAATTTTTTATAGTAATCACTGTTAGAAGATCTTGCAACCCTATTAGGATTTGTTCTTTACAAAGCAATAAGTATAGTGACCTGGTTAAGGCTTTGACGCTTTTAGGAGTCTTTTACAAATAACCCTATTAGGGGTGAGGACTCACTATCCAAAAGCTCACTGCTTCATTGGTGAAGGCTACAACCGTCTGTGGAACAGATATGCACTATATCTGATGATGAAATGTAGAGTATACCTGCTATCTTGATGAGTTCCAATGTATTGTATATTGGAAAGTGACAATGCAAGCAATTGTTATTTTGTCATTGATATCAAACCTTAATTGGTGAGACTATTGTTATTTGTTTGAGTACCATATCTATTGTTGATGAAGAATATTTAACAAGAAGACCAAGTGAATGGTTGAGTTAAGGAAAATAAAAGGGTACTTGATCAGTTGGCACTCTGGCAAAGTAATTTGTTGTTTATCTTTCAAGATAGTTTTCCTGGCTATTTTGTGCCGAGCAAGTTTGGCTTGTGTCGAGTAAATTTTCTTCTGACGAGTAAAGTTTGGCTTGTGCCGAGCAAAGTTGCTTCTAACGAGTAAATTTGCTTGTGCCAAGTAAAGTTGCTTGTCACAAGAAAAAAATTTCTCAATGTCGAGCACCATTGAAATTGTCGAGTGGAAACAGTGATGTTGGCCGACTTACAGTAATTTGATTAATGATGGCATTTGAGATCTTTGGCCAACTTAGTTGATTTTATTGGGATATTTAATGTTAATTAAAGATTGATCCATGACATTTAATGTATGGGGAACCATAATTAATGCATGGTTTCAAGATTTAATTAGAGACAACTTTGGAGAAGTAAATGTAATGCAAAGATGGAATGATCCATTGGATCTTACCTAACCTAAGATCTACGATCTTGTTTAAGTGGAAAAAGATTTATCTGACCTAGAAAAAGAGCTATATGATAACCTTAGGGGTTATTCATTGTGTGTGGATGGATGTATGTGTATGCAAGAGGTTTGCATAGTTGATTTACTATTTGGCATGATCTAGCAGAGAAAGCAAAAGGGAGAAGCAGAGAGTTGCATGTGTGATTGCTTGATGAATTTCCAAGTAGATCAGAAGGTTAAAATGATAATGCAGGCTATCCAGTAAGTTAACATTAGAGCTATAACTAGATCTGAATTGCAAAGTAAGTTGTATGTACCAGATCACAAACTGTTGATTACTTTCTTACCATTGTATCAGTTAAATCCTTTAACAAGGTTGACTTAACAGTCATTTGTATAAATCCTCTAACAAGGTGAAATTTATATTGGAATGCTCTAAGTCCTCTAACAAGGCCACTCCTAACAGGGTGATTAAATCCTTTAACTAGGTCACACCTAGCAGTGTGTTATTGTAACGTTTAACAAGGTTGGCTCCTCACAGGGCATCACTTCAGAAGAGTGAAAACTTGGTAGCATGTTACTGGTGGTTTTTCCCATATTGGGTTTCCATGTTAAATACTTGTGTCAACTTGTGTGAATGCTTATGGTTTGATTTACTGTTATGTTACTACAAGCTAATTTCAATTAATAGTAAACTGCATGATTAAAGTTTTTGATTTATGCTACTACTGCCGAGTAGATCTGAAGTACAGAAAAAATTTATTTGATACATCTAGATCTGAGGATAACTGATTCACCCCTCCCCTCTCAGTTATTCTAAATTCATTCTAAAAATTGGTATCAAAGCTTTGGTCTCCTAAAAATAGTTTGAAGGTACTTGGAGCAAAAAGATCAAGATGTATAAGAAGGAGGTTCCCAAGCTGAACAAAGATAACTTCCCTACATGGTAGAGCTTGATGAAACTGCATTTGGATGGTATTAGAGATGATGCTAAGTGACTTATTGAACATGCCTATGTACCACCTTCTACTCCTCTCTTAGCTGTACAACTAAGAGAGAAGCAAGAGCACAATCAAGCAATGTTGGAGATCGCCTCCTCATTGAGCTATTCAAAGTTTGATGATATAAAGAACTGCATAAATGCAAAAGAGATGTGGGACAAACTTGCAATTGTCTATGGCGGAGACACAAATGTGCTGAGGGCTAAATCAGAAATTCTAAGAGGTAATTTTGATGAGATGAAAATGCAAGAAGGTGAAAATGTCATTCAGTACTATTGTAGAATAAAATAAGTTGTAAATGCCATTAGAGGGGCTAATGGAACTATTGATGAGAACACCATTATGAGCAAGGTACTGAGAAATTTACTTCCTATATATGCTATTAAAGTTTCTGCAATTCAAGAATTGAGATGTACTCCTAACAATAATCTGAATCTAGAAAATATAATAGGCAAACTCACTGCATTTGAAATGTCAAATTATGATAACTATAATCCACAAGGGATTGATTGTGCTTTTAGATCACAGCTGGTTCTCAATAAATCTAAGAAAGGAAAGAAACCTGTGGACAGTGATAGTAACACTTCTAATGATGATCTTGAAGAACTTGAAGCACTTGTGGCAAAAAGGCTTTCCAGAGGAAAAGGAAAATATAGAGGTAAACTTCCTATTATTTGTTTTTCATGCAACAAAGTTGGTCATATAGCTGCTAGATGTCCTGACAAAAATGAAAAATATAAAAGAAGGGACAACAAATACAAAGAATGCAAAGATAGAAAGGATGACCGAGACTTGAGGAAATATAAGGACTACAAAGACAAAGGTAAGAAATCTTGTTATATTGCTGAAGAAACTTCTGACAATGACACTGATAATTCTGATGACAATGATATAGAAGTTGTTTATGTTGCAATGAAAGAAGATTTTGATTATGATGAGAAAACTGCACATATATCTTATATGAGCAATAATGATCATTGGATCATTGATGGTGGTTGTTCCCATCATATGACTGGTGACAATTATAAGTTTGAAACCTTAAACCAATGTAAAGGAGGATATGTAAAATTTGGTAATGATTCACCATCTCTTATCAAAGGTAATGGATTGATTAACCTAACTAACAAAATTAGATGTGATGATGTGTATTGGGTTGATGATCTCAAATACAGTTTGCTGAGTGTTGCACAGTTGAACAATTTTGGTTACAAAGTTTAATTCCATCACAGAAAGACAAAGATCTATGATTCTACTGGAGAATTAGTTGGAAGTGGTGATTAGACTAAAGGTAACTTATTTTATCTGGATTTATCTGAAGAAACATGTTTGTTTGCACAATATAATGATGTTTGGTTATGGCCTAAGAGGTTTTGTCATTTGAACTTTGATAACTTGGTAAGCATAAGTAAACTAAAAAAGGTAAGAGGGCTACCTAAGTTAAAGAAACCTGAAAATGCTATGTGTAAACAATGTCAACTAGGAAAGATGACTAAGTCTAGTTTCAAGAGTAAAACACATGTATCAGAGGAAATTCTGGAATTGGTCCATACTGATCTCTGTGGTCCCATTGGAGAAAGAAGTTATTGTGGTTCTAGATACTTTATTCTATTTGTTGATGATTATTCAAGGATGATGACTATAATGTTTCTCAAGGAAAAATCTGATGTATTCCAGTTATTTAAATGGTACTTAGCTAAAGTTGAAAAGGAAACAGGCAAAATTTTGAAATGCTTAAGATCTAAAAGAGGTGGAGAGTTTATTTCTAATGAGTTTAATAGGTTTTGCAATGACCGAGGCATAAAGAGATAGATGTCTGCACCCAGGACTCCTCCACAAAATGGTATTGCTAAACAAAGGAACAGATCTATCATGGACTGTGCAAGAAAACTAATGATGGAGAAAAATGTTGCACAGAAGTATTGGAAAGAAGTTGTAAGTACTGTAGTCTATACACTGAATAGTGTTCAAGTCAAGAAAGGTACAAATGCTACACCTTATGAACTTTGGTATGGTTATTCACCTAGTGTAAAGTATTTTAGAGTATTTGGAAGAAAATGTTTTATATTGAAAGACAACAGAAATGGAAAACTAGATGCTAAAGGTGAAGAAGGCATATTCCTTGGTTACTCAATGAAAAGCAAAGCTTACAAATGTTTGAATTCCAATACTAACAAAATTGTTGAAAGTGCAAATGTAAGAATTGATGAGTTTGAAGAAAGAAATGAAGTTGAAAGTACACAAGAGCCTAAAAGCTATAGATAATCATATATCTGGATGAGGAAGATTCTAATTCACTACCTGAGACTACTGCTGAACAACAACATGTACCTGCCAAGTCACAAAGTGGAGTTTCTGACCAACTGGAAGTGAATGCTGAGCTATCTGATGGAGATGCTGAGTCACAAAATCAACCATAATTGAATACAGATGATGAACCTAAAGCAAGGACTGAGCCTACCCTAGAAAAATATGTGAGAAGAAATCATAATTCTGATCAAAGAATTGGATCAAAAGATTTTGATGTTATGACAAGAAGTATGTTAAAAAATGACACATGTCTGTTATCTGAATTTGAGCCCAAAACAGTAAAAGATGCTTTAGAAAATGAAGATTGGATACAAGCAATGAATGAGGAAATTGAACAAATTGAGAAGAACAAAACTTGGACACTTGTACCTAGGCCAAAGGATAAA
>MU223289.1:59982-86907 GCA_018584345.1 Thuja plicata
CCTTACTTGCATATGCAGCCTACAAAGGATTCAAAGTTTATCAGATGGATGTGAAATCTGCATTTCTCAATGGAATCTTGGAAGAAAAAGTATATATTGAGCAAGCTGATGGTTTTGTAGACCCAAACAAAAGGGATATGGTTTGCAAATTGCACAAAGCATTATATGGATTGAAGCAAGCGCCAAGAGCATGGTATGAAAGATTACACAATTATCTGATCAAGATTGGATTTGCAAGAACCAATGACAATAGCAACCTGTACTTGAAGATAGAGAAAAGCAAAGGTACATTATTAGCTGAAATTTTTGTGGATGACATCATATTTAGTGGACAAGATGTGTTATGTCAAAAATTTGCAACAGAGATGCAAACTGAGTTTGAGATGTCTATGTTTGGTAAAATAAAATTCTTTGTTGGCTTACAAATTTATCAAATCAAGAATGGTATCTATATCACTCAATCTAAATATATCAAAGAGATACTGAAATTTTTTGGAATGGAAGAGTCCAAACCAGTGAGTACACCTATGGCTACTGGATAGAAGATGACAAAAGATGATGACACAAAAGAAGTGAACCAAACACTCTAAAGGTCAATGATTGGAAAACTACAATATGTTGTACACATTAGACCTGACATTTCTCTAGCTGTTGGGATTGTTGCAAGGTTTTCTGCTAATCCCAAGGAAACTCACATGATGGCAATCAAAATAATTCTGAGATATTTGAAAGGAACTGAGGACTATGGTCTATAGCACAAAAAGAATGAAAAATTTGAACTCAGAGTTTACACTGATTCTGACTGGGCTAGAAATGTTGATGATAGGAAAAGCACTACTGGTGGAGCATTTCTTTTAGGAAAGAGATTGATCTCCTGGACAAGCAAGAAATAGAACTGCACCTCACAATCTATAGCTAAAGCCGAGTATGTGGCAGTAGCAGTTAACTGTTCTAACATTGTGTGGTTGAAGATACTATTGAAAGGTATGAAGGAAGAAATCACTGACCCAGTTGTCATATATTGTGATAACACAAGTGCTATTAATATTTCTAAAAATCTTGTTATGCAATCAAAGACAAAGCATATAGATATCAAGTATCATTACTAAGGGAGCTAGTTCAGAGTAAAGAAGTGAGATTGGATTATGTAAACACTAAAGAAAAATTAGCAGACATATTCACAAAAGCACTACCCAAGGATGCTCATGAGTATCTACGAGGTAAATTGGGGGTGATTACCCTAACTGAGGCTAATTAAGTTATGTATGGTACTATTGCATCAAATATTACATTCAGAATATTTGACACATTGATGCACAGTAAGTCACACTTTAGGATGCTCGCTAAAGTTGTGAAGATGAACAAGGATAGAAAAGAAAAATCAGTCATACTAAAGATGATAGGATCAGCATGATACTGAAGATCTACATGATAAAGATATTAACGTCTTTGGCATTGTTGTCAAAGAGGGAGAGATTGCCTATAAAGAGGAAGAGATTGCCGAGAAAGAGAGATTACAAAGAGGGAAAGATTACATAGAGGCAGAAGTTACTATTGAAAACATTGAAGTGATTATCTACTCAGAGGGAGTCTATAGATGATTAGACACAGATGATTACAGTGTGATTATAGACACAGAGGGAGAAATGTTTTACAGATAAGAATCAAAATGAAGCTAAAGACATTAATGAAAATTTGTTCATATCAAGGAACACAGGTGAATGTTTGGATTGGTTGGTAACTATGCTTGTTAAATCATTGTTTTAATATTTTGTGTTGCCACCAATTCCAAAGAGGGAGATTGTTGGAAAGTGACAATGCAAGCAATTGTTATTTTGTCATTGATGTCAAACCTTAATTGGTGAGACTATTGTTATCTGTTTGAGTACCATATCTATTGTTGATGAAGAAGATTTAACATGAAGACCAAGTGAATGGTTGAGTTAAGGAAAATAAAAGGGTACTTGATCAATTGGCACTCTGGCAAAGTAATTTGTTGTTTATCTTTCAAGACAGATTTTTTGGTTATTCCGTGCCGAGCAAGTTTGGCTTGTGCTGATTAAAGTTGCTTCTGACGAGTAAAGTTTGGCTTGTGCTGAGCAAAGTTGCTTTTGACGAGTAAAGTTGCTTGTGCCAAGTAAAGTTGCTTTTGATGAGCAAAAAGTTTCTCAATACCAAGCACCATTGAAATTGCCGAGTGGAAACAGTGATGTTGGCCGACTTACAGTAATTGGATTAATGATGAGATTTGAGATCTCTAGCCGACCTAGTTGATTTTATTGGGATATGTAATGTTAATTAAAGATTTATCTACATCATTTAATGTATGGGGAACCATAATTAATGCATGGTTTCAAGATTTAATTAGAGACAACTTTGGAGAAGTAAAAGTAATGCAAAGATGGAATGATCCATTGGATTTGACCTAACCTAAGATCTACGATCTTGTTTAAGTAGAAAAAGATTTATCTGACCTAGATAAAGAGGTATATGATAACCTTAGGGGTTATTCATTGTGTGTGGATGGATGTATGTGTATGAAAGAGGTTTTCATAGTTGATTTACTATTTGGCATTATCTAGCAGAGAAGGCAACAGGCAGAAGTAGAGCATTGCATGTGTGGTTGCTTGACGGATTTCCAAGAAGATCAGAAGGTTGAAATGACAATGCAGGCTATCCAGTAAGTTAACATTAGAGCTGTAATTGGATCTAAATTTCAAAGTAAGTTGTATGTACAAGATCACAAACTGTTGATTACTTTCTTACCATTGTATCAGTTAAATCCTTTAACAAGGTTGACTTAATAGTCATTTGTATAAATCCTCTAAAAAGGTGACATTCAGATTGGAATGTTCTAAGTGCTCTAACAAGGCCACTCCTGACAAGGTGATTAAATCCTTTAACCAGGTCACACCTAGCAGTGTGTTATTGTAGCCTTTAACAGGGTTGGCTCCTCACAAGGCATCACTTCAGAAGAGTGAAAACTTGGTAGCATGTTACAGGTGGTTTTTCCCATATTGGGTTTCCACGTTAAATACTTGTGTCAACTTGTGTGAATTCTTATGGTTTGCTTTACTATTATGTTACTACAAGCTAATTTCAATTAACAATAAACTGCATGATTAAAGTTGTTGATTTATGCTACTACTGCCAAGTAGATCCGAAGTATAGAAAATTTTTATTTGCTACATCTAGACCTGAGGATAATTGATTCACCCCTCCCCTCTTAGTTATTCTAAATTCATTCTAACATTGTAATCTTCTACTTCTTCTTTACATAGACTCTTGATGAATGAACCACAACTGATATTCTGCTCTATACATTTTATGTCTCTTTTCATATCATTCACACTTAGAATATCATAAATGAATTTCTATAAGTATCTTACTCAAAGTATGAGATCATGGGACCTATAAGACAACTCTTCATAACATCACTATTGGCTTCACTAAGCACACAAGCATAACTACAACCGTGCAAATATAAACTAAATAGACGCAACGCTTCACTAAGTTGGCTTCACCAAATCAACTCTAACTTTGAAATCTTCTTGAAATATGTTAGGTGCCTTTAGATAACTATCATCAAATCATAACTAATCATTAATATACACACATATATCCTGAAGATAGGCACAACTCAAGAAACATGTTAAATACATCGGCTCTGAATAGATACTCTTCCAGAACTGTAACTGCCAATAACAAAATTACACAACTTGATTGAAACATCATATCTAGATCTGCGTATATGAACATAACATAATAAACATGTCTAAAACATGCATCTAACCACACAAGGCTTTATATCATCATTTTGATAAGTACATATAGAAACACTACTATGTATTATATGTTGTCATCAATGACAAACATACAATCAATCAACTGCATAGAAACAAAACTCCAACAACACCATCTCGATGTCTTCATTAGATTCGATGTTAGTGTCATCATCTTTGCATTTAGCTAGGTAACTAGCCTTCTTTCCTTTGTCCTTGTAGTCTCGGCTATCTCTTCTTTTTGATTGTTGGTTTCTTCTGTAATCACCTCTGTCATACTTCTTTTCAAATGACCTGCCATTACTTCTATCATCTTTTCTTTTGTTAGGACATCTTGCATCAAAGTGTCCAATCTTTTTACAATTAAAACAAACAAGTGGTAATTTACCTTTGTATTTACCTTTTCCTCTTTGCATTCTTCTAGCCATAAGTTCTTCAATTTCATCAAGATCTTCTTCTTCACTTTCACTATCACTATCTTTTCTCATAGTGTGTTTATGACTTGATTTACTTATTCTCAGAGAAGATTTAAATGCAAAATCTATGTTTGGTAAGACACTTTATCAAAGTTAATCATCTCAAATGAAATCAGTCTTCCAATTAAACTGTCTAGAGTAACATTGCTATTTTCTATTGCTCTCATTTCTTGTATTGAAGATACTCTAATAGCATAAGTAGGTAGTAAGGTTCTTATAATTTTACTTACCACTGTATCTTCTTCTAGTACACCTCCAACTCCTTAGATTGCATTAACTACCTCTTTGATTCTTGTGTTGTACTGTGTGATTTTTTCACCTTCTTTTATTTTGAGATCATCAAACTTTCCTCTAAGGCTTTATGCCTTGGCTCTCAAAACATTTTTATCACCATCATTTACAAGCATCAATTTGTTCCACATCTTCTTTGTAGTCTTACAAGTTTTGACATCTTCAAATTCAACATCGGAGAGTGATGAAGCAAGATCTATCATCATGTAGTTGTGCTCATGCTTCTCTCTCACTTTTTCAACTTTGGGTGCTCCTATGGGCAACACATATTCAGTATCTAAGTATTGAGTAAAATCATTTCCAATACCTGATAAGTGGAGTCTTATTTTTCTCTGCCATGAAACAAAATTGTCTTTGTTTAACTTGGGAACATCTCATCTGTTCATCATGTGATCTTTAGCTTAGGTCTTGAAACCTTCCATTTAAGCTCACAAGCTCTGATACCAATTGTTAGTAAAAACTGTGAGGGTGGGGTGAATCAATGGCCTAAAAAATTAATCCTTAAATCAACCCTTAAAACTTATTACCACTTTTAAGCCTCTGGTTATACTTAGTCCTGCAAGATGAATGCCTTGAAATAATTCTAACCAGTTACAACTTGTTAGAATGATTTGTAAAACCTTCTTCTGTATGTTTACTTATAAGTAGTCTTCTATTTACTAAAACCCAGTAAATAACTAGAGTATACATATCAATCTAGAATTGCATATGTGAAATGTAAAACAGTAAAGTTATGAAACATAAACACATGACACATGGATTTCTAACGTGGAAACCTTTTTAAGGGAAAAACCATTGGGGTACCCCAAATTTTCACTCTTCTGAAGTGAGCCTAGTTAAGATCCAAACCTGTTAAAGGTTACAAACACACTGTTAGTGACCTTGTTAGAGGATTTAAAAGATATTTTTTCACCTAGTATTTGGCATCTAAAGCTATCATCCTTGATCAAACACTCACTTGGCCTATCAATAGGTATCAGGCATATCCAATGCTACTTTCTATGATCAAAATTTTTGATACTCCTTGGGATGTATCTCAATTACAAAAGACTTTTAAGTCCTACTCGATTAAGAGACTTCATGCTTCAATGGTTAAACTAAAACATTAAAGTGATCTATTCACACATACAACTTGAATTGCATATTTTCAGATCTATTGTAAGTGCATTACCTCTCTGATAAATATAATCAATTCAATACCTTTGCTCCACACTGAACATCTTCTCTGTGATGTTGTTTCACTGTTCGTTGGTGTCTGCAGAATCTAGCTCTTTCCTTAGCTTGTTGATCAGGTCTAAATGAAGACTTTCTTCTCCTTCAGAATCTCTTCAGCATCAATTCTCTCTTCTCTTGTTCACCCCACAATTTGTGATGAATTGAGTTTGTCTCTTTATAGACATGATTGACCGTTTCTTGGCTTTCTTTATTCTTGGTGTGATCCATAATTCTCACCAATAAGATTTAAAGAAAAAATCTATTTTTATCTCAAAGAGATCTTCTGGCCAACTGAACAAAGCAGCTTTAAATCCTTTACTTATCTCCGACTTTGTCTTGTTGATTAAAACAATGATAAGTATCAGTTAAGTCTATTTTTATCTCTTCATAGCTAAGAATTTTTTCATTTATGAACTCTCTATTCTGTCAGTCAATTCTATAGTTAGTCATCAAGATCTCCGTTCATCGTGCAACATTGTAATTTTTTTCATCGGGTTACTCTATGCTTTGTTCTTTGGGAAACACTGTGACTTTTCTCATCGGTAATATTGTGAATTTTCTCATCTGGTAACACTGTGACTTTTCTCTTTTACTCTGACCGTCAATGTGCACTCCATCAGTGTATGCTGTCACTTTGTGAATACTTGACTTATATGCATTACTGATAGCACAGCCTTTGATTCATTGGTTCTTTGAAGTCTTTGGCAATATTTCCACGACCATATAGATTATATCAAGTTGAAATCAATGACAATACAATACATTAACTAATTTAATTCATTGCATGATCGTCAACTTAACATCTTCAAACATTCAATCAGTTATAGTTCATCATTTGCGTCATCGGGTAGTAGCTCTTAGTCAAGTCTCTTGGGTTCCTTTTGTTCCATCTAAGAGGTGGTAAGTCTAGAATAGTTTTGGACCCTCTTTTGATTCCTTGACTTTTAGAATCTCTAAATACTCCCTAGTTTTAAAGTTCAAGTTTAATTCCTTGAAGAAAGCCAGTAGATGTCAAGTCTTTGAGAGGCCCCTCTTTTTTTCATGTCAAGGTCCTAATGAAAATAATTGAAGGCACTAGACAAAAAAGACCTAAGGGAATCTAGAAATGGTTAAGGGTGGAGGTTTTTTTCACAATATTAAAAATGGGCTCAGAACATAATTCAAGGTGCTCAACAGTTTGACAGAATGGAAAATTAATTTCTCCTACTAGGATCTGTCCCTTTTTTCAAAAAAATAATTTATAAAGATCAAAGTGCATCTTCATACTGATAAGGAAAGGTTATAAAAGATTGGCTATTATAAATAAACAAACAACCCAAGGGCATGAGGATTTAAAAGTAAAAAATTCATGAGTAGAGAGACCCTTCATGAAATTGATATACTCAAGAATTCAAGAATAAGGATGATTGTTCTCCATTCATTATGTACCACCGCCAAAGAAGAGAGGAGGTCTACAGTAACAAAATGTAGGTATTCCTTCAAAAAGGTGAGACTAAACCATGTGGTCTCCTCAAAAGTCAGAGTATCTACGGGTTGGATTCTATTCCCAATCCCCTCCCTTATCAATTCAAAATTCCTACATTCATCTCTAGGTGTGTTGAGCATAAAATCATGTAGATGCTAGAATATATGCAAATGGAGGTTGAACGCGACTGGTCAGATTTGAAAGCTTCCATCCACTCTAGCACCAAATTTACAAGCACCAAAATTATTGAGTGCATGATTCCTCTTAATGCATGGAGTCCCGCTTATTCAAGAACAAAATTGAAGTCTTCCAATACTCCTAAAATATTCTCAAACATGTTTACTCGATGATCAAGGAAATTCATAGAGAGAAAATAAAAAGACTCAATTCGTGCCCAGCTTCAAAATCCACAAGAAGGATCTACTCTGCATCAAACACTAATTTGTTTAGAAAATGATTATGAAGGAAATGTCTCCCAAAATAAATCTACAGGAGAGTGCTCCTAGAGTGCCTGCTAAAGCTTTTAGAGCCAACAATGGAGAAATCGCAGTAGAGAAGCTAGGCACCAATTATAATAGAGATACATGCAACACCTTCATTTCCAAAATGATAGTGTGGAGAAATATTTTACCACAGGTATCGAGACACACCCATCGTGTATGCAAATCACTTAGGAAGATAATAAAAAAGTGAATGAAATGTGCATGACAAAGAAATTTGTTCAGACCGTTGAAGTCTCTCAAAATGCTTTACTCCCGAGCACTAGAAAAGGAAAGGCACATAAATCGTAAGCATGAGGATTTATAACTCTAACTAGCGTATGCCAGAGAGTGCGTACATAAAGGCCCTCACAAAAAATCCAATCCCATAGCACAAAAAGGAAACATTGTAGCTCCAGGCTTTGTACAAGTGCAAACCAGGAAGCTTCTACAATATGGCGTGGCCCATATCCCTGAAGCCATGAGGAATGAAAATGGAGGAAGTATGACTCTTTAAAAAAGGAGAACCATTGAAAGCACCTTTCAAGTCCAAAGTGTGTACATCCAAAATAGAGGGATGAGGAAATGGAAATATCCATTGGAGGTAGAGAATTGTGGATAAATGCATCTTTAGGCTCAGAATCCACTTGGTCGTGGAATCCTCGTCGAGAAAAAAATCCTTCACTACAACAAAATCCATCTCGCACAAAATGTGGAGCACATAATCCTCTTGGTGGTGGAATCCCCACCAAACACAAAAATCCCTTACCACTCCAGAATGTCACCCGAGAAGAATGGAGCACAAGTCAACACAACCCAGGGATAGTCAACTCCAAAAAAAAATCCAATACGAAGCCAAAACCCTCTACACAAGAAAGGAGCATGTTTTCTCCCAAGTCAGGGAATGAAGGATGCAAAGAAATTTTTGAAACTCCGTCACCACTACTGAATCCCACCGCCAGGAATGTTGGAGTGGATTTTAAGGAAAGTGAAGGATATAGTCAGCAGAAATAAAAATCCTCCACTTCCCCAATGTGCAAAATTTTGGAGATTGAAAGAATCTTAGAGGAGTTAATTTTTTTTTAAAAATTCTTTGAAATTGGTAAAAGTGAAAATTCCAAAACTTGAAAAAAAATTAAAAAATTTGGAAAGTTTCGACAAACGTGGAAATTTCAGAAAAATATGGAGAAATTTGAAAAATTAAAAATTTCCAAAGTCATGGAAATTGAAAGATTTGGAAAATTCTAAATTTTTTGAAAATTTTGGAAAATTGTGAAAAATTGGAAATGTTCAAAGAACTCCAAAAACATTGTAAAACTCAAATATTGAAAAAAACAGAATTTGGAAGCTCGGAAGAAATTCACAACAATTAGAAATCTTGAAAATCTGAGAAAATCTTGGAAAATTCTTGAATTTTGGAAAAATGGAGAAATTTGGAAAAACAGAGAAATTTGGAAAATCTTGAAAATTCCAAACTCATGAAAAAATCCAAAACTTGGAAAAGTTGAAAATTCCAAAGAATCATAAATTTGGAAAATTTTGAAAAAATGAGAATTTTGGAAAATGTGGTAAAAATTGAAAAATCCAAAATTTTGGAAATTTTTGAAAAAGCCGGAAAGTAGAAAAAGAGGAAACCATGGAGAATTTTGAAAACTCTGGATTTTAAAAAATTTAAAAACAAAATGCCCAACATTTCGAAGACTGGAAATTGGAAACAAAAGGAGTTTTTTTTAATTTAAATGTAATATTAATTAAATATTGATTTATTTAATATTTAATTAATAAACCTTAAAAAAAATAAAAAAATGATAAAGATGAGAAATTATTAATTAAATATTGATTTTTATCTATATTTCATTATAAATCAAAAAAGCGTTAAGTTAATTCTAAAATTTGGGAAGATTAAAACTAGAATTAAATCAATTTTTTTAAATATTGAAATTCATTCTTTTTCAATATTTAAAATAAAAAAATCAAAAGGATGGATTAAATCGAAACTTCCTCATGAACTAAAAGTGCTTGAATTAGGCAAGTTTTTTCAAAAGTGGAGAAAAGTAGACACAAGTGGCGTTTATGGGAAAGAATCTTTGCCTAAATTGGCAGTTTCCTAAATTTAGCTCCCGATTTTTAAATTAGCTTTTAGGGGTTTTAGTCTATATATGAAGACTCTCTCTCATTTTGTCATCACATAAAGTTTGAGAAAATAGGTTGATGAGAGATTTTGAGGAATAGAGAGGATTCGAGTGAAGCTTTTCTCGAAAGTTGAGCAAGATTCTTGAGGAGAGAGAAAATTTCCAAACAAGAGGAGATTCACTATTTTTGAAAGGCATGAAGAATTCAAAATTAATGTTCTAGAGGAATTTTTAGTAAGTTGGTGGAAAATCATGATTTCCTGGAGGAGAGAGAAATTTGACTTCTGAAGGAGAAGATGAAAAATTTGTCATATTTTAAGAATTTCCTCCTTCTTAAGAATTTGGTTTTCTTTTTCGTTCTCCTACACAATTCTTATGTTTGTTTGGTTTTTGTTTTGCACGAATGGCGGAGCCAAGAGGAACGAGCATGATGAGGAAGCAGTTGATAAAGAATCAACATACGATTTTTTTTCCTACAATCCAAGATTGTTTCAAAGTGGGTGGAGATTGGAGACACTAGCCTTGGAGGCTTGGAGATGACAGAGTTTCACAGAAGGATGTTCTGATATAAAGATCATCAATTGGCCAATTTGGCTACCTAAATTGTGAGTAGTGGAATTGTGGCTGCAGCTGGCTTTTGTGCGTCTTTTCAGCATTCTTAGTTGATCATGGAATGCGCCAAGCACTTCAATTCAGGAGATAGAACAATTAAATATTCCAATGAAAATATCATTGCAAACCTTTCTCCAACTCCAATCATTGAGGCATTTGGAATCCCTTCTTCCAGGAAGTTGGTGTTGAAGACAAAGGAGCAAGCACATAGAGTTTTTTTCTGTTGGAATTCAATACTGTGAAAATGTCATAAATGACAAGTGGTCGAGAAAGAATAGATCCCACCATTCAAAATTACTGAAGGAGTTGGTTTGGTTGGATTTTCATAGGGAGTACAGTGACTTGATCATGATGGTAAGTAGAATCTTTGGCATGCCACACTCCTATCTATTCAAGTCATGGATGTGGCACTTTGTCAAGAAAGTAGTTGAGGAACACAATCACATGGACTGGGCTGGAATGATCAGTGACAACCTCAGTCAACAGTTGGTGAATCTCAAGAAATCACATAATTTTTATATGAGCTCCTATGTCATATACATGTTGGCAGGGAATACGAGGTATGGGAGACTGCAGTGTAAGGGAGCAATCAGAAGTGCAACTTCATGGCTGAAAGTTCATGAATGTTACCCTCAGTTGCATTTGTGGGCCATAGATGATTATGTCTAGGTCAATGATGCCTTTGCAATGTGAACTGTTAGGAATTTGCATTAGAAGTTGTGCATGAGATTTTATATGATGGAGGAATGAAGGTAGTGGAGGAATACGGAGCCTGGTTTATTCAATTTCCCACTTTCTCCTATATCATAGTATAAGGATTTCTGGCACAACCATACAAGCTTCCAAGATATCCTACTAACAAGATGGTTTTGTAGGAACTTACTCGGAAACTGACAATGTACGACAAGATTCAGAAAGGAAAGAAGAAGTTGGGATTGGATTTCCCAATTTTCATAGGAGAAGATAAAGCTGAAATGTGCCCATGTCTAAAGGTGGCTGAGAGATCCCAATATGAGTTACACTTCTTCCATCTACCATTCTACTTAGGAAGACCAGATTTTGATCCCTATAACAAAATAAAGTTGATGGAAGGAGAAAGCTATCAACATAGGATGCACCTTGAAGTTTTTTGGGCCAATGCTATGAATGAAAATGAGATTAGGAAGAGGATGCGCTCTAGATTTCCCTTGAAAATCATCAGAGCTCACAAACTCTTTCACATACCTGATCAGATGCAGGAAGATTCAAATGTTATTTAGAAAGGATATAATCTAGAAAAAAAAAGTTTACTGATCCCTATGACTACCAAAGAAAGAAGATTTTAGATCTTGATGTTTTGGCCAAACCAATCCTAGACTTCACAAGGTGGTGGATTGAGTGACAACTTGGTAGAATGAGTGTACCAAAGGGGGACTGGACATATGAGGTATTAGGGAATCAACCACTACCGGATGAAAGACCAAAGCAAACTTTAGGAGAAAGGATTGAAGAAGGAGAAATTTTTTCAGGGAGTGTAGAGCACAGATAAGAAAGGATTATTGCTCTGGAAGCACACACAAAGAGGAGGTTGGACCTCACTATTGAAGAACGGTGACAAAAGAGACCGAGAGTGGAGGATATGTCATCCTCACCTAGCTGGACTACAATTATGTAGGAGATAGGCATTTTTTTTCCAGACAAGAAGTGGAATCAAGTAGGGGGACAGCTGAGCAAGGAGAGCAACACATGAGGAGGTTAGTTTAGGATATATTGAGCATCAACGCAAATGAGGGGTTTGAACTAGAAAAACTAAGGGAACAAGATGTTATGACTGAGGAAAGTCTTGGTCTATCTTTTAGAAGGATAATAGAAGAGGAAATTCCCGCAACAAAGACACCAGCCCTAGAGTTGATGGTAGAAAGTCCTGGAGCAGAGGAAATCGACACAAAAGTGGTGTAGAGACAGAAGAAGATGGAAGTTCAGAAAGATCAAGGGGCCACCATTCTAGAATGGATGAGGCAGAGGCTCCAAAGAAGTCTGGAAAAGGATTTTGATAAAGGAAAAGCTAAGAGGTTTGTGAAGATTGTTAAAGGACTAGATTCTGGGTCCAAAACCCTTCACCTTGAAACACCTACCATGGACAAATAAAATGATGAAATCACTCCAGATGAATATAACATTGCTAAGTTTGAATTAGGTCATGCCTCCCAATAGCAGGTATTGGAGGAACTTGATGATTCTATACAGGCGGTCAAGAACAAGATGAGGAGATTAGAAGAGAAATATCAAAGGCAGACTAGAGAGATCAAAGCATTATGTGACTACATCAACAGTCTACCTTGTCTAGTAAGGGAAGAAGGTCCATCTTTTATACCTCTATCGGTTATTCCAACTTAGGTGGTAGAGAGTATAGATAGAATCAGGAGAAATTCTCAAGGGGTGGAGGCTTGGATCGAAGGCATAAAAAATGAAGCCCATAAGCATGCTCAGGACTTGGTTCAATTTTACAATGGGCAATTGGCCATCCTTTCCTAGATTTAGTGCGTGGAGGAATCATGGGAGGATGAGCCTATCTATTAGGATGAGATGATCATGGAATTGCAAGAGTTGATGGAGATGCCCAAGCATGTGCTAGTTGACCATGGTATTGTTAAAGAAGGAGAAGCATATGGTTTCACCTGATGGTATGGAGCAATGCTCATGTCCAAGGAAATGTTTGTGAATTTCATTGAGTAATCTTCTTAATTGAAGGGAATAGCTGAGAATATCAAGAAATAATTCTCCAACATTGACGCATCAGTGGTATCAAAAAGGTTGTATGAAAAGGAGATAACTGTAGACAACCTGAAGACTAAATTGGAGGAATTATTTAGATTAAATTTATTCACTAGGGATGATTTCAAGAACTTCTCCACCTTCTTGAATGATATGCACACTTCTCAGGATTTGTTGCCAAAATTGGAGGAGAGCTTGAAAAAAGTTGAATGAGCTATGGTAGCTTTGGAATTCAAGAAGGAATCAGCATCGAGTGTCAGTGTAGATGAGTTGGAAGAAGTATTGGGAATATTTTAGGCATTCAAGAAGAGCGATAAAATGTATATTCCATCGTGGAGATGCATTTAATGTACAGTGGGCACACTTAGTGGTCATTTATTGCACCCTGACTCTCCTTCTAAGCATGCATGCATAATAGGTACTTATTTCCCACTATGGTAGTGGATTCCTTTTGCATTAAGGTAGATTCATTTTTATTTTCCCTAATCCTAATTAGGGCTAAGATGGCACAATCTGGGCCATCGATTATTGTTTAATCTGGGTCACTCATTGTATTCGAGGACCTATATAAAGGCCTCACTTCTCATTTGTAAGGGGAAAATTTTGAGATTGTTGCTAAAGAGCTATGGAGATAATAAAGTTTTCATTTTTGGTTTCATGGTGAATACTTGATGTGTTTTAGTTCTTTCTTGGTTTCATAATTCCCTCATTTAGATTAGATTTTCTAGATTAATATTAGATGAAGTGTTATGATTTAAATGATAAATATGATGGTATTTTGATGAGTCCCTTAGGTTCATACTTTTTATGTTTTACTTATTGTAATTAATTGTGCAAAGTTAACCTGAACCATATTCTTGAATATGCTTAACTTATGTCATTTGCGTACATTGTTCTTCATGATGGTGTCCGTGCTGGTATGAAAATCCTTTGCACAAACCTTGCAGATTGCACTGGTTCTCTTGTAGTTGTAGTATAGCTTAGTGAAGCAACACCTGGTTATTGGGAATTCATCCACGGAAGTATTAACCATTTCTATCATTGCCCTTAGGAGTAGATTAAAATTTTTGAACCCTACTTCCTTTTTCTTTCTGTATATTCTGAAAAATCCCCCAAAAGGTGTTTCTTTGCAAATCTTTCAAAACTGAAAATGTAAGGCCCCTTGTAATATTTAACATATCACATTTACCACCAAGCTTATCCATGGTCAGGACCTGACACAAAAGGAACCTTGGAGTGACCTATATGATCTTCTTGCAATCTTAGCATATACAAAAATTTGATCAAGAGAGGATAAGATACCTCGATGTTTTGTTCTACTATTTGGTGGGTCATAAAAAGCACATTAATACCACTAATGACAAAATTGAAGCATATGGGGAAAATAAAAAGGCAAGGTACGGTATTACAAACACTCTAACAAAGATTGAATTTGAAAAATTTATTTCTTTGAAAACTTCTTATGAATTTTGGGAAAAGTTCAAAGAGATCTATGAGGGAAATGAGAGAGTTAAATAATTAAAGAAACTAAAAACTAAGAGACATTATGAGAATCTAAGAATGGAAGGCAATGAAGATATTAAAAGATAGTTTCAGAGGATTGAAATGCACTAGATGGAGTCAAGAACCAATAAGGCATTAATACTGATGAAGACTTTATGGATAAGATCTTTATAACATTATCATACAACTATATTCACAAGATCTCGACAATTTAAGAGGTTTATAGTCTGAATAAGTTTACCAAAGAATAGTTTTTTAGTACCCTGAAAACATTTGAGTTAAGAAAGTTTGCAAGAGAAGAATATATCTTAAATTAAATTCAAAGAAACAAAATCATACGATGATTCTAATGGCAATGATAGAGAAGAATTTGAAGCAAACTTTGCAATGAGATTAAAGAAAGGTACAAGCAAGTATAAATGTATGTTAATTATAAAATGTTTTAGATGTGGTAAAATTGGTCATTTGGCAACTAGATGTCCAAAGAAAGGTCCTAGACAAAATTTTAATAAGAAGGCTTACTATGTGATGATGCTAGTATCTGAGATGATAAATTAGAGACATAAGATTGTTTGTTTTATGTTGAAGAGGAAGAGAAATCATAAATTGATATTACTAACAAATGTGCTACACTTGATGATGGAGTTGAAACTTCTTTTTATGTTAGGATAGTGGTTTTTCTCATCATATAATCAAATATAGAAGTATTTTTTTTCACTTAGCAAATATAATGGTATATCTATTAGATTTTGTGATGACAAAGAAGTTTACATTTTTGGTAAAGGTTCTATTACTTTTGATGGAAAGAATAAAACTGAAAATGTCTATTATGTGAATGGTTTGTATCACCATTTGTTGAGTGTTGGATAGATGAGTGAAAATGGATATGATGTCTTTTTAAAAAATGAAGGTTGTGAAATCAGAAAATGATCAGGAGATCTAAAATTGCAACCAGGAATAGAAAAGGAAGGAACATGTACCAAATAGAAGAAGCATTAGAAGAATGTTGTTTACTATCCCAGACCAATGACAGTTGGCTTTGGCATTAGAGGATGTGTCATATAAACTTTGATAACGTAGTGAAAATCAGCTCATCTTGTGCAGTGAGAGATCTACCGAGACTGCATAACCAGAAAACATTATTTATAAGGATTGTCAAGAAGGGAAGTAAAGAAGAGAATCATTCAAGACAAAAGACCATTCATCTACTAGTGTAATAGAGATTGTGCACACCAATCTCTGTGGTCCTATCAGAACAAAGATTTTTCAAGGTGAAAGGTACTTTAAACTTTTTATTGATGACTATTCAAGGATGACATGGGTTTCTTTTCTCAGAGATATTCTTGGGCATTTGAGAAGTTCAAGATATTTAAGGATAGAGTTGAAAATGAGTGTTTTAGAAAGATTAAATGTTTGAGATACCAAAAAAGGAGGAGATTTTACCTCTGACACTTTTTGATTTTTTTTGTGAAAAGCATGATATTAAGAGAGTTTTCAACAATGAGAACACCCCAAAATAATGGTGTTGTGGAAAGAATAAATCATACAATTAAGGAAGCAGTAAGAACTATGTTGAAAGAGTCATGTGTAGCAAAAATCTATTGGAGGGAAGCAGTACATACTTCTGTGTATACGCTTAAAAAAGTTCTATACTAGAATAAATATGGTAAGACTTCACATGAATTATGGTATGGAAGAGCACATACAATTAAGTGCTTCAAAATATTTTGTAGTAAGTATTTTATTCAGAAAGATGAAGAAAATCTTGGGAAATTTGATAGTAGAGTGTATGAAGGAATATTTCTTGGTTATTCTACAAAGAAAAGTGTATCAGTGCTACAACAAGAGACTAAAAAAAATTATGGAAATTGTGAATACAGATGTTGATGAAAAATTTTAGAAGGTCCCCGAGCGACACATTGAATATGAATCTGATACATATGACAAAAATGAAGAAAAGAAAGAAGAAGAAGATAGTCAACCGACATCAACATCTACAATAAAGAACCAAGGTATGTACTAAAGAGTCATTCAGATAATCAAATCATTGGAGACAAGAACAAAGGATTTATTACCATAAGTTAGCATCTCAATATCATGATTTATTATTTTTACTGTTAGAGGTTTAACCTAAATCTATAACATAATCTTGTAGTAATAAGAATTGGATTAATGTCATGAAGGAAGAACTCGGTTAGATAGAGAAGAATAAAACCTAGGAATTGGTGTACAAGCTAATAGACAAGAATGTGATAGGTATAAAATGGGTTTACCAAAACAAGATAAATTATAATGAGAATTTGTCATGCCCAAAAGTTGGGCAAAAACACACAAACAATTTTTTTTTAAACGCACTAAAAGGGAGAGGTTATGCTACCTCAAGGTTACAACAAGTACACGCAAAATGGTGCAAAAGAAGAATAGTAACTGGATAGATCATATGGGGTAAGATAGCTCTGGAACTATCCTACATGGGTTCCTAAACTAGAGACCTTGATCGGCACGCAAATTGAGACAATTGACTAAAAGTCAACTGTACTCTGAAATACATGAAAGGGAGTTTCTAGGACCTACTAAGTCCTAAGAGGGCTAAGGCATGCAAAATGAAATGATTGGATAGAAAGTCACCCCATGTTGACCAAAAATTTAACTGTCTCTGAAAGGCGTGGAACTGAAACCCTAGGGTCCAGAGGCTGTAGGGATAACCTGGTTCGAATAACAAGTTGATCGGTCAAGGTTTGACCAATGGTTGACCAAAAGTTAACTATGCAAGAATTTGGTCAAAGAGAACAATAATACCCAAAAAGGTGTATCATGATGCTAAGGGGTCACTAAGTTTCCCCAGATAGATAATGATGACAAGAAGTAATAACGATCTAATTAATAAAACAAATTACGATAAAACATTGCATTAATAAAAAAAAAAATTTACAAAAATTCCCATTTTATTAAAGTTAATAGCCTAACATGATAAAGGCTAACACTTTTAAAACAAAAAGATAATTTTATAAATCTTCTCCAGAATGATAATAACACCTTCAATAATAAAACAATATTAATGATTTAACAAAATTAAATCTAAGTTACCTAAATAATAATTATTAATCTATAATACGCATTATCTTAATCAAAATTTAATCCAATAAAATAAATTTATTTAATTCCAAGTTAAGCAAATTCAACCTTAACATTTTAACATTTCAAGTCTAACTCTAACATCTAATTTAACTGAGATTAGAACCTAACAAAATTAAAAGAACACTTATATATATATATATAAATTTTTTTTAAAAATAATTTATAATTAAATACAATCTAATCTAAATCTAAATTCAAATCTATACCAAGGAATGTCATTTTGAGCTTATATAATCGAAGCAAAAATCTTTTTCCTAAGAAGATCCCAAAGTAAATTTCTTTTACATAAATATTATTTAAAACACTAGATTATACTAAGGATTAGAAGTATTTGAAAGTAAATCCAATCTGATCTGAAAGATCTAACCTAACCTAGCAATGATAGATTGCATACTAATCATAACTCAAACCCTATCTAAAAGGATTCATCGAATAAACCAGGGCAAAATACAAAGGAGGCGGCGACAAAAAAAATGCAGGAAGCAGCGGTGGTCGTTTCAAACCTAAAACGCGCAGAGGGAGGCAGACCAGGGATTAGACGCCACAGAGTGGCTAGATGCGGGGAGAGGGAGTTTCACGTGGCGGCACCAGCCGACATGGTGGAGGCGGTGCCCTACTGCGTATGCTGTGGGCCGCACGGCCTGTGGCCCGCGGGCCCACTACATACACAGTGGGGTCGTGCGGCCTCTGACCGGTGCCCTACTAGAGGATAGGTGGCCGAGGGTTGGGGACGCATTTTGGCCCATCCCTCCCGGCACTTAATTTTTTCTTTTTTTTTATGCGTGGTTTTATTTTTTAAAACATTAAAACCCATCTTTAACAATTAAATAAACAAGAAGAATTTAATCTAAAATATACAACATTCATTTCTCTTTTTTTTTTCTATTTTTTCACTGGTGAAGATAGTTTTGTCTGAGGAAAAATAGGGGGTATGCCCCAAGTTTTTTTTTCATTTTTTATTAGCTCAAAGGCATCCATATTTTAACATTATAAATTGCATGGAAGGAATTATTTTTTTGAAAATATCAGAATTGTCTAAGAGAGGGAAAAATATAAATATTTTTCTAGAACACATTACATTACAAAAATAGAATCTATACTACATCATTATTAATTTATTTCTATGAGGGAGTAATGATGTAATTACTATGAAATAATTGAGATGAGCACTCACATACCATACTACTTAATAAAAAGGAAATAAACCGTTTGTTTAATGACAATCAATAATCCATGCCCTATTTTCTGTCAAAGTTTACTAAATAAACATGGTTAAAATCTCAAAGGGTCTCCATCTTTAAAATGGGCTTCAACTTACAACATACTTAAGGATTACAAAATAATGAAAGGATACAATCCTTCACAAAGGTCCTAAAACCCACTTTAAAAAAATGAAATTTCTACAATATCAAGGGTTACAAATGTTCATTTTTCCAGCCATACCCATCTTCCTCCTAAGGGTACATTGTAACTTGGATCTCCTTCAAGAACATGTAGATGATGAGGTTGACCATGGAGGCTCACCTCCCAACCTAGGCCTTTATAAGGCCACCCCCGAGCTTGGGGATCCAAACTGGAATAGGATACAACCAGGCATACACAACAAGTAGTTAAGCAAACAGAAGACTCATACTCAAGAAAACTTCCCAACACAAGGCTGACAAAAGGATAGGTCTCCAAGAGACCTACTTGAAATAGGGGTAGTGGTAGACCTCATTGTAGGAGAAATCCAAGAATCAAAATGAATACACACAAGCCTCACATGGACTTGAAGAGGACCATCTTCACAAGATGCAGCTATGAAATAACCTCCTTATGCCTCCTAGGTGCCCTCAGGCCCTTCTTGGCATCATGGGTATCATGTTACCCTATGTTTTTCCCTCCACACATGGGAGACTATACACTAATAGGAATAATTTCCATCTACCCCTTCAAGGTTACTCTTCCCTCCCAAGGGTGATTGTGGCTTGAAGACCCATTCGAAAACCAATCACAAAATAAAGACATTACAAAATAAAACATTAAAATTTCAATTCTAAAAATAAAGCTTCAAAACACATAGGACTCCATTAATGGAATTTTTGAGCTCAAAAACACACATAAACACAAATAATTTTACTTTTTAAAGAAATCCAACCCTAATTCCAAGCTAGAATGAGGAATGAATTGGTGTTGATCTATCCTTCCTAAGCTCCTTCCAAAAAGGCTCCTTCAAACTAAATTCTGTCTCTAAGGGTAGAGAGTGGGTGAACACTCCACTCATCCTCAATCCTTCCCTAAATAGGCAAACCTTCCACAAGAACAAGGCTTAAACTAAAGGTAAGGTGACCCCAACCAACCCTTAACCAACCACTTTCCTAACTCTCCAAGGGTGAAGTCAAATGAAACTTGGGTAGAAGCAAGAGTGAGGTTAACCAAAGTTACACTCCTCTTCAAAATTCACTCAAGACTGAAAATGACACCAAAAGGGACAATTAAATGATTTTAGAGGCTCATTAATGATAGAAAATGACCCCTAACCCAGAGGGTACCAAGTTTGGTAACTAAAACTTACCCCGGTTACCCTGGGAGTCCAAAAGACCCTCTAAAACTAACCCTAAAGTTAACCTACAGATTTCTAAGTCAAGAAGACTTTCTAGAAACTTCCAACTGTAGGGTAAGCTTGGGTACTACTCCTAGGTAACCTTAGTTAACCCTATAACTAACCCTGGTTCCCTTTACTAGCCATGTCAACATTAAATTACAACAATTGCCAAATTTGGCACATTAAAGTAAAACAAATGACATGACTCAATCACCTGAACATTTACTAATTAATAACACACATGAAAACAACATTTATGAAATAACCACATAAACAATAAGGTCCATGTCTCTTTATATAAATAGGACCTTGGAAAGCATAGACATTTACATAGGTTCCAGTACTGGGTCCCTGGTTTAGATCCATGGTCAACTTTTCCTACATACTCAATGCACACATGAGTAGATCCGGAATAGCATGATATGAAACATAACATGACATCAATAATATGCATACATATAAACCACATTTATATTAGAGCTGAAATAACCTAGGATTGGTTTTCTAAACCAAATTCAGCATATTACATTCATACATTTAAACCCATTATTGACATCAATCATAAGCTGAAACTGAATCAGAACATAAAGTATCTCAAAAGTGCCCTGACTACATAATCAGGTACCAAATATATAACATAGGATTCCACTAATCCTCAAATGTATAAAAAGTCTCCAATAGTCAAAGTATAAACTACTGAAAGTATAAGAACAAAATAGTAAAACTATGACAGTCGAATGTAGGTCTCACATCCACTCCCTCTAGGCATGAACTTCCTCCTGGAGTTCATTGAAGATGTGAGGGTGCTATGATCTCATCTGTGATGTATCTTCCCAAGAGGTTGTAACCTCGTCATAGTAATCCCACTAGACCCTAACCTGGTCCAGCTCTCTGCCTTGAAGACCCAATGCTCACTGAGCCAATATATGAATTGGCTCAAAAGCCAGCTGCTCATCCGACTCCACCTGCAAGGCATCCCAATCTATCACATGAGACTCATCATAAATATACTTCCTCAGAACTAAAACATGAAACACAATATAGTTGTGTGATAGGCTAGGTGGAAATGCTAAACAGTAAGCAACTAGTCCTATCCTCTCAAGGATCTCAAAAGGTCCAAAAAAATGGGGAGCTAGCTTAGAGCCCTTTCCAAAATGGATTAGACTCTTATGTGGTCGCACTCTCAAGAAGAATCTATCTCTAACTAGATAGGCTCAATCAATCCCCTTCACATCTGCATACTTCTTCTGCCTATATTGAGCTTCCTCAAGTCGCTGCCTAATCAAAGTCACCTACTCCTCCATATCTCTAACTAGCTCAGAAAAAATTGAAATTCTATCCTCGATCCTATCCCAACTGAGTGGGGTGCTACATGGCCTTCCATAAAGAGGCTAGTAGGGAGGCATTCCCAAGGAAATCTGGTGCCCATTTTTATAGGCAAACTCCACTAAGTGTAGGTATTCTTTCCACCAGGTCTGATGGTCCATGACATACATGCGAAGCATGTCCTCTAGTACTTGATTGACCCTTTCGGTCTCAGGATGATAAGTCGTACTAAAGCTAAGTCTAGTACCCATAGCTATCTAAAGTTCTCTCCAAAAGGATGAATTTAAGAGAGAATCTCTATCTGAGATTATCTTATAAGGTACACCATGATGTCTGACTATATCTTGCAAGAACACTTGCACCACTGCTAGTGCGGTAAAGGTAGTAAGAACAGGTGAAAAGTTAGCCACCTTAGTCAACTTGTCGACTGTCACCATGATGGCATCATGATGACGAGAAGACATAGGAAGAGCTACTATGAAATCCATAGATATGGTATCCCATTTCCACACTGGTATCTAATGAGGTTGAAGGAGACCACCTGGATGACGGTGTTCTGCTTCACCCTCTGGCACTCTAGGCATTTAGCTACCATCTCTACAATCTACAATCTCATGCCTGGCCAATGATATAGTTTCCTCAATTCGGCATGCATCTTCTTAACTCTGGGATGCACTACATAAGGGACCCTATGAGCCTCAAGCATCACAAACTCATGCAATCCTTTGGAAGAAGCTAAATAGATACATCCTCTATGATGCAATAGTCCATCGGACTCCAAGGCATACTCTAAAAACTTCCCCTCAAGGGGTCTCCAAGATCGAATCAACTCACAAACCTCTACGTACATCTCATCCTTTTGCAAGTGATGAAGGATACAATCTCTCAAATCCATTCTAGTAGACATAGAAGAAAGCTCATGTCATCTCCTACTCAAGGCATCTACGACCACGTTCTCTTTCCCATTGATGTAATGGACATCAAAACCATATTCACATAAGAACTCCATCCATCTCCTCTACCTAGCATTAAGGTTCAGCTGAGTGAAGATATACTAAAGACTCTGATGGTCTGAATGAAGTTTGAACCAATGTCCTAAGAGAAAATGTCACCATCTGACTAAAGCATGCACCACTGCTGCGAGCTCAAGGTCATGGGTAGGGTAGTTGAGCTCATGAGTCTTTAGTTTCCTAGACTCGTAGGCTATAGCTCACCCACCTTACATAAGGACTTCTCCTAAACCATCCAAAGAAGCATTTGTGCAAACCATAAATTCTATTGAAGGCTTTGGTACAGCTAGAATGGGTACACTGGTAAGTGCTCTCTTGAGCTCTCAAAAAGCCCCATCACACTTCTTAGTCCACTCGAAATTCTTTCCATTTTGCTGAAGAGAAGTAATGGGGTGTGCTACCCAAGAGAAACCATTAAAAAACCATCTATAGTAATTGGATAAACCCATGAAACTCCTAACCTTGGTCACAGTGGTAGGTGTCAGCCAATCCATAATGGCATCAATCTTCGAAGGGTCTACTAAGATCCCATCTCCTGAAATAACATGGCCAAGATACTTGACCTCCACTCTAAATAGAGCACACTTCGACAAGCTACCATACAACTCATTCTCTCTAAGACACTTCAAAACTTTCCTTAAGTGTTCCTCATGCTCTTTCTCATCCTTGGAATATATCAAGATGTCATCAAGAGACACAACTACAAACTTGTCAAGGAAGGTACGAAATACTCTGTTCATAAGACTCATGAACACAGCTGGAGCATTCGTAAGACCGAATGGGACCACAGTGAACTCATAGTGGCCATATCTAGTGTGGAATGCGGTCTTATGAATATCACTATCCACGATCCTCAACTGATGATAACGCGATTTGAGGTCTATCTTTGAGAACACTCGGGCACCTTGCAACTAATCAAACAAGTCATTGATCCTAGGAAGTGGATACCGATTCTTGATGGTAACTTTGTTCAACTGTCGGTAATCCATGTACAACCTAAGTGATCCATCTTTCTTCTTTATGAAGATAATAGGTGCACCCCAAGGAGAAACACTAGGGCATATGTGTCATTTCTCTACCAGTTCCTCAAGTTGTATCTTGAGCTCATTAATCTCATTAGTGGCCATCCTATAAGGTGCTCTAGAAACTATCTTAGCTCCTGGTACGAGGTCAATGTGAAAGTATACTACCCTATGAGGAGGCATACCAGGTAGCTCTGACAGAGACACATCTGAAAACTCTTGAAGAATGCATAAGTCATCAAGAGAAGTTTCCTTCTCTATCTTTTCTTCCCTATTGCTGATGGTGATGGCATACAACTGGCATCCCTTCCACATGCATCACTTAAGTTGCATGGTGGAAATCACATGGAGGGATACAGGCCTATGAACCCCAGCAATAAATATATCTATACCATCATCATCCAAACATTCTATCCTCTTCTTATGACAACCTAGCTTGGCTCTATGGGCACTAATCCAATCCATGCCAAGAACTAGGCCATAAGATTCAAGGGGAGTGACTCTGAGATCAGCTATGGTGTTCATGCCACCAATATGGATCTGACAATCCTTAACCATCAAGGTCACGGAAACTCTAGCTTCTGAAGCTAAATCTACTTCCTAGCATCTAACCTCTTGTTTAGCTGCCACTAGCCCGCAATGCTCCACAAATCGATGTAGAAACAAAGGAGTCAGTGGCTCCAGTATCAAATAGAATAGTAACATCACTACCTCTGATCTTACCTAAGGCCTCAATAATGGTAGCTTGGTGCTCTGCCTAGCAGTTGTCCACTACTACAAAAACCATGTGGGACTTCCCCTTGTCCCCTACTGTTGGTTCTGAAACCACTACATGTTGAATACCACCCTGTGGGTACTCTCTAGCTAAGTTCCCCATGGCACCACATGTGTAGCATGGCCCCCATGTCTAAACCTAAACACCAGGAGGCATGGAATTTTGAGACCCTGCCATCCTAGATGAACCGCTATAGCCACCCCTAGAGGACTACTGAGTCTGTGCTAGAGGGGTATATGGTGCCTAAGGTCTCTGGTCCTTCTTAGGACCCTGTAACTGCCACTGTTTGGGCTTAGAGCCCTGCTGAACCTGTGGTGGCCTCTATCACTAGTTCTAGTGTGACTACTATGGCTACTGCTACTGTGGGCCCTAAATTTCCCTGTAGAGTTCCTCTGATTCCCTTTCCACAAGGTTTTCTTATATCTAGAGGCCTGAGATGAGGTATTGTGGTTCTGTGTCCTATCCCTATAATCCTATGGGCCCTTGACTATTTCTTCAGCTACTAAGGCCCTGTCCACTGTGAACCTTAAGTTCCCTGAAGGTACCATGCATACCCTATCTAAAATCATGGTACTTAATCCCTTGATGAACCTGTTCACCTGCAGCTTCTCGTCTCCCATGTATTCAACATAGGTTAGAAGGTCAAGAACTTGCCCTCATACTGGACTATTGTAAGACCCCATTGTTGGAGGTCATGGAACTCATCTATACGGTGTTGTTTGAACTGTTCTGAAATATACCACTCTTTGAAGAGCTCGAGGAAAGCTCCCCAAGTGAGGGTATTAATGTCTATGATTCCCTTGGTCTCCTCATGCCTCCACCAAGTGGATGCCCTGTCTCTAAGAAAAAGAATTGTGAACCATGCCTTAAGGTTGCTACCATAATTTTGCAACCTAAAGAACCTTTCCAGGCTTAAAATCCAAGAGTCAGCTCCTACCCTATCTACTTCTCATATGAAGGGAGGCGGTTTAAGCCTCATCAACTCTATGATCTGATTCCCGATATCGGGGGGTGCTCTATTGAGTATCTATGCACCTCCCCTAGGAATACCACTTGGTACTACAATGGACACCTCTTCCTGATCTTCCTGATTCCTCCCTGCTCTAGGAGGTGGGCTCCTACTTCTCTCTCTCTTGATTAGCATGTGGCATGTGGTCTAGAATGAGCCTGACCAGGTTCTGAAAGGCCAACAATAGAGATGCATTAGGAGCAAGAGGGGGTTTAGGAGGTGGACCCTGATCCCTCCTATGATCCTCTACCTTGGGTCATACCTTGACGCATATCGCGGGGACACATCTTCAGCCACGCCCTTGCTGATGGGTCTGGCGAGTGATAGGTGGCATCCTACACATGCAAGACAAATTTAGCGAAAACATAGTGGGTTAGGTTCCCAATGTTGCTAAACATGTCTCTGATACCAAAATGTCATGCCCAAAAGTTGGGCAAAAACACACAAACAAATTTTTTTTTAAAATGCGCTAAAAGGAAGAGATTATGCTACCTCAAGGGTACAAAAAGTACACACAAAATGGTGTAGAGGAAGAACAGTAACTGGATAGATCATATGGGGTAAGATAGCTCTGGAACTATCCTACATGTGTTCCTAAACTAGACACCTTGATTGGCACGCAAATTGAGATAGTTGACTAAAAGTCAACTAGAGTTGACCAAAAGTCAACTATACTCCAAAATACATGAAAAGGAGTTTCTAGGACCTACTAAGTCCTAAGAGGGCTAAGGCACACAAAATGAGATGGTTGGCCAAAAAGTCAACCTGTGTTGACCAAAAAGTCAACTATCTCTGAAAGGCGTGCAACTAAAACCCTAGGGTCCAGAGGCTGCAAGGATCTTCTGGTTCAAATATCAAGTCAATAAGTCAAGGTTTCACCAATGGTTGACCAAAAGTCAACTATGCAAGGTCAAAGAGAACAATAATACCCTAAAAGGTGTATCACAATGCTAAGGGGTCACTAAGTTTCCCTACACAGATAATGATGACAAGAATTAATAATGATCTAATTAATAAAGTGAATTGCGATAAAATGTTGCATTAATAATTTAATTTTTTGACAAAAATCCCCATTTTATTAAAGTTAATAGCCTAACATGATAAAGGCTAACACTTTTAAAATAAAAAGATAATTTTATAAATCTTCTCTACAATGATAATAATAACTTCAATAACTTCAATAATATTAATGATTTAACAAAATTAAATCTAAGTTACCTAAATAATAATTATTAATCTATAATATGCATTATCTTAATCAACTAAATTTAATCAAATAAAATAAATTTCTTTAATTCCAAGTTAAGCAAATTCAACCTTAACATTTTGACATTTTAAATCTAACTCTAACA
>MU223289.1:87108-101185 GCA_018584345.1 Thuja plicata
TTTTACATAAATATTATTTAAAACACTAGATTATCCTAAGGATTAGAAATATTTCAAAGTAAACCCAATCTGATCTAAAAGATCTAACCTAACCTAGCAATGATAGATTGCATACTAATCATAACTCTATCTAAAAGGATTCATCGAATAACACAGGGCGAAATACAAAGGAGGTGGCGACAAAAAAAATGCAGGAAGTGGCAGTGGTGGTTTCAAACCTAAAACGCGCAAAGGGAGGTAGACCAGGGTTTAGACACCATAGAGTGGCTGGATGCACGGAGAGGGAATTTCATGTGGTGGCAGCGGCCGACGTGGTGGAGGTGGCGCCCCATTGGGTATTCCGTGGGCGGCACGGCTTGTGGGGCGCGCACCCAAAGCATACATAGTGGGTTCGCGTGGCCTCTGGCCGGCGCCCCACTGGATGATAGGTGGCCGCGGGTTGGGGACGCACTTCGGCCCTTCCCTCCCGACACTTAATTTTTTTTTTTTTATGTGTGGTTTTATTTTTTAAAACATTAAAACCCATCTTTAACAATTAAATAAACAAGAAGAATTTAATCTAAAATAAACAACATTCATCTCTCTTTTTCTTTTCTTTTTTTTTGATACTGAAGATAGTTTTGTCTGAGACAAAACAGGGGGTATGCCCCAAGTTTTTTTTTTCATTTGTTACTATCTCAAAGGTATCCATATTTTAACCTTATAAATTGCATGGAAGGAATTATTTTTTTGAAAATATCAGAATTGTCTAAGAGAGGGAAAAATATAAATATTTTTCTAGAACACATTACATTACAAAAATAGAATCTATACTACATCATTATTAATTTCTTTCTATGAGGGAGAAATAATGTAATTACTATGAAAGAATTGAGATGAGCACTCACATACCATACTACTCAATAAAAAGGAAATAAACCGTCTATTTAATGACAATCAATAATACATGCCCTATTTTCTATCAAAGTTTATTAAATAAACATGGTTAATATCTCAAAGGGACTCCATCTTTAAAATGGGCTTCAACTTACAACATACTTAAGGATTAAAAAATAACGAAAGGATACAATCCTTCACAAAGGTCCTAAAACCCACTTGAAAACAATGAATTTTCTACAATATCAAGGGTTACAAATGTTCATTTTTCCAGCCATACCCATCTTCCTCCTAAGGGTACATTGTAACTTGGATCTCCTTCAAGAAACTGTAGATGATGAGGTTGACCATGGAGGCCCACCTCCCAACCTAGGCCTTGATAAGGCCACCCCCGAGCTTGGGCATCCAAACTGGAACAGGATACAACCAGACATACACAACAAGTAGATAAGCAAATAGACAACTCATACTCAAGAAAACCTCCCAACACAAGGATGACAAAAGGATAGGTCTCCAAGAGACCTACCTGAAATAGGGGTAGTGGTAGAACTCACTATAGGAGAAATCAAAGAATCAAAATGAATACACACAAGCCTCACATGGATTTGAAGAGGACCATCTTCACAAGATGCAGCACTGAAATAACCTCCTTATGCCTTCTAGGTGCCCTCGGGCCCTTTTTGGCATCATGGGTATCATGTTACCCCATGTTTTTCCCTCCACACATGGGAGACTCTACACTAACAGGAATCACTTCCATCTACCCCTTCAAAGTTACTCTGCCCTCCCAAGGGTGAGTGTGCCTTGAAGACCCATTCAAAAACCAATCACAAAATAAAGACATTACAAAATAAAACATTAAAATTTCAATTCTAAAAATAATGCTTCAAAACACATAGGACTCCATTAATGGAGTTTTTGAGCTCAAGAAAACACATAAACACAAATAATTTTACTTTTAAAGAAATCCAACCTTAATTCCAAGCTAGAATCAGGAATGGATTGGTGTTGAGCTATCCTTCATAAGCTCCTTCCAAAAAGGCTCCTTAAAACTAAATTCTGTCTCTAAGGGTAGAGAGTGGGTGAACACTCCACTCGTCCTCAATCCTTCCATAAATAGGAAAACCTTCCACAAGAACAAGGCTTAACCCAAAGATGGGGTGACCCCAACCAACCCTTAACCAACCACTTTCCTAACTCTCCAAGGGTGAAGTCAAATGAAACTTGGGTAGAAGAGAGAGTGAGGTTAACTAAAGTTACACTCCTCTTCAAAATTCGCTCAACACTGAAAATGACACCAAAAGGTAGAAATAAATGAGTTTAGAGGCACATTAATAATAGAAAATGACCCCTAACCCATAGGGAACCAAGTTGGGTAACTAAAACTGACCCTGATTACCCCTGGGAGCCCAAAAGACCCTCTAAAACTAACCCTGAAGTTAACCTACGGATTTCTAAGTCAAGAAGACTTTCTAGAAACTTCCAACCCTAGGGTAAGCTTGGATTCTACTCCTAGGTAACCTTATTTAACCCTATAACTAACCCTGGTTCCCTTTACTAGCCATGTCAACATTAAATTACAACAATTGCCAAATTTGGCACATTAATTTAAAACAAATGACATGACTCAATCACATGAACATTTACTAATTAATAACACACATGCAAACCACATTTACAAAATAACCACATAAAAAATGAGGTCCATGTGTCTTTATATAGACAGGACCTTGGAAAGCATGAACATTTACATAGGTTCCAGTATTGGGTCCCTGGTTTAGATCCATGGTCAACTTTTCCTGCACACATCAGTAGATCCAAAACAACATGATATGAAAAATAACATGACATCAATAATATACATGCATATAAACCACATTTGCATTAGAACTGAAATAACCTAGCATCAGTTTCCTAAACCAAATTTATCATATTACATTCATACATTTAAATCCATATAAGACGTCAATCATAAGCTGAAACTGAATCAGAACATAAAGTATCTCAAAAGTACCTTGACTACATAATCAGGTACCAAATATATAACACATGATTCCACCGAACCTCAAATGTATAAAAATTCTCCAATAGTCAAAGTATAAACTACTGAAAGCATGAGAACAAAATAGTAAAACTATGACAGTCAAATGTAGGTCTCACAGAATTTTGTGAGGATAAAGGCAAGATTGGTATGCAAGGGTTACTACAAATTAAAGGCATCAAAATACAAGAGACTTATGCCATTTTCTCTTGGATGGAGGCTATTAGGATATTTTTGGAATTTGCAACATTTAATAGATTCAAGGTTTATTTGATGGATGTCAAGTTTGCATTCCTAATGGAGAACTAAAGGAATATGTGTACATTGAGAAACTAGAAGGGTTCATATCAGAATCAGATTCTAATGCATTTTTCTGGTTGATATAGGAATTGTATGGATTGAAGCAGGCACCTAGGCCCTGGTATGGTAAATTAGATAAATATCTAATTATTCAAGGATTCAAAAAAGGATGGGAAAACAAAAATCTATACTTCAAGATACTTTCAGACAAAATATTGATTGTTGTTGTGTATGTTAATGATACCATCTTTCGAGGCAGAGGTGATCTATGCAAGAAGTTTGTTGAAGTTATGAAAAATGAATTTCAAATGTCCATGATTGGTGAATTGAATTTCTTTCTTTGATTGCAAGTAAGTTAGAATGAAAAAGGCATTTTCATTTCTCAACCCAAGTATGTGAAGGAGTTATTGAAGAAGTTTGGCTTAGAAAATTAAAAACCTTTATGTACTCCCATTTTTAGCAGTTGTAAATTGACTAAGGAGGATAATTCATCAGAATCAGATATAACTAAGTACATATCAATGATTGGAGGATTGTTGTATCTGACTTCTACCAGACTATATATCATGTATGCTTTATTTTTTGCAGCAAGAGTTCAGCAAGAACTGAAAAAGTCACATGTTATGACAGTAAAGAGGATTTTTCAAATACTTGAAAGGAAGAGAAGATATGGGATTATGGTATCTAATAAATTCATATTTTTCTTTGACGACATATACTGATGTATATTGGGTAGGTTTTATTAAAAAGAAAAGGAGTACTAGTGGCGAAGCATTCTTTCTTGGCTCTTGGTTAGTTGCTTGGTCAAGCAATAATCATGATTCTCTAAGGCTATCTACTAATGAATCAGAGTATATTGCAATATCCTCATGTTGTACTTAGGTATTATGGATGAAGAAAACCTTCAAGCACATGAGAGTTAGTTTTGATCAACCAATTCCTATCATGTGTGATAATATTAGTGCTATAAGTATATCAAAGAATCTAGTATTGTATTGCAGAAAAAAACATATGGACATCAAATATCACTTTATCAAATAAAAGGTTAAGGAAGGTGTAGCTAATCTTGAGTATGTTCCCACAAAGGAACATATAGAAGATTCTATACCAAACCTTTGTGCAAGGATAATTTTAAGTGTCTCAGGGGGAAGCTATGCATTTTTCCCCTTCCTAGCATTCACTAGATGCATCGGTGTGTGTGCATTGGTCTAGTGTTTTGCATTTATATTTTTTGGATCAGTGCTCAGTGGGTTCCTTGCAAGGGGAGCATAGTATACTAGAAAAGGGGATCATTTTCTGACCTTTTTCATTGCTGTCAAAGGGTGAGAGAGTTGGAGAAAGGGTGAATTTTTTTGTGTGCTTTATTATTGATGAATGTTATCATCAAGGGGAAAGGGAAGATTGATAGAATGTGAGGTTAAGGTGATCTATGTTGTTGTCATTAATGTTTGCATTGATATCAACATATCCTTATTCTATCCTCTTGGTATATTAGTTGTTGTAGAAACTTGACTAGTTTTGGCATATCAGTCGTGTACCAGTTGATGTGCTCAGATAATCTATATTTTTTGGTTGAGGTTGTCACTAATAGGTTTTGCGAGTGTTCTTCATTTGATGAAACATATGGTTGATTTGATCAATCCTATTTGGTGTGTACCCATTGTATATTTTTGTCGCACCTATGTATATGTAAGGTGTTTATCATATCCATTATAATAGAGTACTTTCGAGATGGTGTGATGTATTGGCTTGAGTGAGGCGCATTGTAATGTTCAAGGTGTTCCTCATTTCAATCTTTACCACTGTGGGAATTTTTTTAAGTGACCTATTTCAAATTGTATGTCCCATCTGGTGGATTTCATGATGTTGTATATATGAGAGTGAGGAGTTCAGTTTTTTCCCATAAGGATTAGAGTGTGTGTCTGGATTAATATTTGTATCTGATAATACTCATATGTGGTGATATGAAAAGTGATAGTGAATATATATTCATGTGTAGTAGTGTGTTGATCTTGGTGGTAGATTCTATCTCTTTTCATATTTTCTTGTTTTGAGCCTTATTGTCTTGGTAGTGAGCCTTTGTGTATCAAGAGTGATTCTGTGTGTATCAACATTGAGCCTGTGTGTATTGGTAGTGAGCCTTTGTGTATCAGCAATGAGCATATGTGTATGGACAGTGAGCCTTTGTGTATCTAGCAGTGAGCTCTTGTAAAAATCACCTTACTGTTATCACCTTAATAGGTGTTTTACATTGATGAGAATTAGCTTCTCTGTGATTTTTCCCAATTTGGGTTTTCATGTAAAATCTTGGTGTTCTCTATGTTGCTGATTCTCTGTTCTTAATGCTTATATTTATGTGGATATTTAATGTGTTTAACTAAAATATCTAAATTTGTTAATATTGATGTTTATGAGTTGACCGACAGATGAAGAGTTTTATAAGATGTGTGGGAATAACTGATTCACCCCTCTCTCAGTTATTCAACATGTTCAACAAGACTAAAATCATATTTATTTCTAATAGTAAAAAACAAAATTAGCATAAGTTTTATTTTGAAGGCAATATTCTTGAGGAAGTTACGGAGTATAAAAACCTTGACATTGACTTCAATAAAAATATAAGTTGGGAAGGTTCCAAAAAGAAAACAACATTAGGAGGATGTAAGACATTATATGTTTTTTAAAATAGGTGTAGAGAGGCATATGTTTTGGATTGGAAAACTACTCAAACTTTGTTTTGTCTTTTAATGTGTTGGTTGATTGGCCAAAATTTCATGGATAGATAAAATTCTTATCTCCTAGGTGAGAACAAACTCTCACCAACTTCATTGTGAGATCGTGCGGTGGAAGAGGCCAAAAGAAGCTTGAGAAGAGAGAGTTTGCACTTTTTACAATTATGGGAATGTGGAAACTAAACAACATTTTATTTTAGAATTTGATGCATACAAGGACATTAGGGAAAAAATTTTGAATATTTTATCTGATAGCTCTTGGCATAAATTATTCAATGAGGAGAACATTGAGAATTCGGGAGGGTTCATCATAAAATTGGCAAGAAAAGAACTGAGTTGCTGAAGTTGGCTTAATTCAATAGATTATTGCGGAGGCTATGTATAGCCTCATGAATGTTAAAAATTATCTATCTATCTTTAGAATGGTTCGACATGAATAAGAACAAATGGCTTTCCCTCCTCGGCGCAAATCATACCCTACCAATGTTATGGCCTTCTCGTATATAGAACCTGCCTCCAATGCCTTTTCCGCTATGCCACTCACTTTAGTTTCATGCGATGTGGTCTGTATAATTTTATCTGTGGATGGAAGTGTTGCCTAAGAAGCACTTGTTTTCCTGGTCTATTTGGTTCGCTAGATGTGCAGCTTCTGTGGTGATGTAGAATTTGGAGTGTTGATGCATCAAGTCCAGAATTATCAAAGTTGTCATTGAGATGATTGATTGCCTTGAATTTTGACCTATATTTTGGATTTGTGAAATCTTAAGGGAACTGTAGGAAAACATGGATGGTTTACAATTATTTACAAATAATGAAGTTCCTTAGTAGCCTTTGCATGTGCACTTGCAGGTAGGCTACATTGTATATCTAAATTGCTCCATACTTGAGAGTGCCCTCCAACAAAATCCAATACTAATACTTTTATTTCATTATAGATCTAGGACTCGGCATCATTGTATTTCCTTAATCTTTCAAACCTTTTTGTTTTTGATAGAAAAAGCAGCAAGAGGGTGCTAGCCCGTGGAACAGAGGACTAGTAGCACATTAACAGCATATTAATGGAACTAGTCAAACCTTTTTTTTGTTGTAGTTGATATTTTCACTATCCAAAACTCACGATTTCTCATTGGTTTTGTATTTAGGTTGCCTCAAGTGCTACAGTGCCTCACTCACCAACTACTGCACCAATTATTTAAAAAAAGGGTAGGTTTGATATTCTATTTTTATTTTCATATGACTATAGGTTATTTTGGGGAAGAATCAAAAGGACATTAAAAAAGGAAAACGGTAAGGAAAATAATAAATTTCATTTCTAAAATATTGGTAGCTTTTGGTACGTCTTGTTAATCATAAATTGTAAATATATTCAGGTGAAGGGTTGCCTAATGGCTAGGTCCACAAGATGCTCAAGTGTTTTACTTTTCACCAAAAAAAATAATAATTAATTATTTATGAAAGTTCAAAAGTATATTATGTTACATATTCACTATTCATGAACAATTAACATTTAAAATTTCATACCATGATACACCTAGAATATTTTATACCATTTTTTAATCTTGAAAAACTATATTGTTGTAAACAAAAGGGATGATGCTAGGTTTTCTTACTGGTTCTTTCCTAGTTGACCTTTTTTTTAATCAGATTTATAATAAAATATTATAGTGGCTTGCCACTTTTGCCTAAAAAAAAAAAAACATTTAAAATTTCACATTATCAACATTTAAAATCTTACATTATTAACATTTAAAGTCTTACATTTAATAATACATTTGTAAAGAAAAATTGAATAGATAATTTTCAAATTTAGATTTTTATAAATTTAAGATTATAGTTTATTGTCATACATGACATCAAAGTTCATCTATAAATAATGATGAGAATTTTCATTCATCACTTTAAATTTACTAGTGCTTTTTTGGATTTTCATCAATGTGTTGAATTGGTCCATATTTTATATAATGAATAGACTTTTACACATGCACAATCGACCATAGGGTTATGATATATTCATATATTACATTTTTGTATTCTTGAATTATGCATTTACTAAAAATCATTACATACTCCCTCAAGTTTCAGTACCATCATTGCTACATTGCTAAACTATTGATCACAACACTAAAGGCATGAAATTCATATGAAAGTGTAATTGAATTACTAAGCCCCAATCCTTTTATTGCACCTATTAATTGTAATTGGACACTAACTTAAGGAATACAAATTTGAAAGTGCCCTTGATTATATAATTGTAATTGGACAGTATTTTAATTTGTTAATAAACATAAATTGATAATATAATACTGCAATGTTTATAACAATTTATATATCATAATTTGTTCATTTTAACTCTTCTAGCACCATTATTATCATCATGATGGATTATAGAATATAAACTAAATATTGATAAAAAAAAGAACACATAATCAAAACCAAAACCAGAAACGATTTCCAATCAATATCTATAAAATTATTGATTCACAATCATAATGATTAATTCTAATCATATAAAAGATTTCAATATTTTGTAAAAAATTTAGATACCAATAATCTATGCACTTGAGAGTGTCCTCCAAAAACATCCAATACTAATATTTATGTTTCGTTACAGATCCAAGAGTGGGAAACACTGTATCTCCTTGATCTGTCAGATTTTTTTGTCTTTGTAGTTGCTTTTCTCCCTTTTCAAAACTAATGATTTCTCCCCATTTCCATATTTAGGCCGCTTCAAGAGTTGTAGTGCTTCATGCACCGACTCTTGCACTAATTATAACAAAAAAAAAAAAAATGTTTGACAATCAATTTTTATTTTCATATGGATTTATTTTAGGGTTTAATGGATCAAATAGTAAAAAATATTTATTTTAGAGTTTAATAGGTGGAATAAATATTATAATTTTTTTTAGGGTTTAATGGATCAAACAAAGATTTTAATTTATTTTACGTTTTAATGGATCAAAAAGACTAATCACAATGGTATTGTTTCTTTACAGAGTGTGGCAACTATATCGTGATTTATAATGAATGAAGAGTGAAAAGTGTTCATGCAATAGCTGAGCTTGGTTTTCTTTCTTTAGAGATGTGGCAACTACATCGTGATTTATAATGAATGAAGAGTGAAAAGAGTTCGTGCAACAACCGAGCTTGGTTTTTTTATTAATTTTCTTTCATTATCAAGGTGAGAAAGATGATTTTATTGGGTTTTACGTTCGTCTTAATGGTAAAGAGCTCTTTTCAGAGTGGGTCTCATCTAGAGTGAAAGAAAAACCTTAAGACATTTAAGAGTTATTTGTTTTTCACAACTCATAGAAGAGTTCTTTGTTTTTCACAACTCATAGAAAGGGTATAGGTGTATATGAGTTTTTGACCGCTCACAAAAATGGGGGTTGTATATTCTGTTTTGTTGTGATGTCAGGGTTATTAGTTGCATTGATACTGTATTTGTAATTTGTTTGTTTGGTTCTATTTTGGATTTTATTAATGAAGTGTGTATGTTTGGAAAAAAGTAAATTGTTCAGTAGAAAAAGATAAAAAATTTATGATTCAAAGGTTTTAATTTTATCTTATTGTGGAAGTGTATTATGGCAAAAAAATTATATATGAAAGGTTATTGAGTGTATTTGATTAAAATTTTATAAAATAAATTTAGAGATTTTTTTTAATTTTATTATTAAAATGTAAAATTTGAATGATTAAATTGTATTTCATTATGGTAAAAAAAAATACACAATTGTATTTCTTGGAAAAAAAATATTAATTAAGCCAATAGGCTTCTCATTGTGGGCATTGCCCACTGATGGAAAAGTGTCAGTGAGCCGATAAACTCGTAAAAAAGGAAAAAATAATGTTCGCGGTTGATGATTAGTTATGTATTTTAGAGTTGGATTTAATTAAAGCTTTCCATAGTTATCGTTGGGTACTCTCACCAATTAAACATGACAGTTTTACCGAGATGTAGGATTTTATTTCTTGTTCCCAGAGTTCATCTCCTCTGTGCGTCTCCTCAAGAACGTCCTTCCTCATTTTATGTCCACTACAGGGTTGATAACATTTTTTTTTTTAAATAACAACAATTTCAAAGCGTTCTTAGGAAATTGGAAATAACTACAACCAAGTTTGGAAAAGAGGGCTTCTATGGTGGGAGTGCAATTAACAATGCTCATCTTTGTTTTCTACATACTTCCATGTTTCATTCTTCTCTGAATCTTCATGATAATCTTCTTGAGTATTTTTTCTTTTAAGTTTCACATCATTATTTAAACTTCAAGATGAGTATGTTTTCGTAGAAACAGTTGTGTAAGAATGTGTAGTGTATTTAAAGTTTATAACTACGTGTTAATACCAGTTGAATATTTCATCTTTGCAACATTATCTATACTCCTTTTGTGTTTCGCAGCCTTGGTCATAATCATATTTAATATAGGAATGAGGGATATGATCTAAACTGAGTTCTTCCTTTACTGAATACGCAACCCAGAAGGAATTATGTATGAAGTCAATCAAACTGTGTCTCATCCAATCTTATGTCATGTTTCTATTTCATATGTCATTTTGCATTTAGTATCATTGTCTTTATATTGGTCAACGAGTAGATAGTGCTTTAGTTTTTAAGCAGCTCCAACTGATAGGAGTATTTCCCCGCATTTTTTTATCATGTTATTTCTGAATCAGTGCACATCTCTATCTCTCTCTCTCTCTCTGGGTGTTAGGAAATTGCTTTCCACACTTCAGGTGGTGGCCATGCAGAACACCATGGTACATAACAATAGATTGGATTTGGCACCTAACATGTTGAAAGAATCAAGTACTCGAGAACCACTAACATGCACAATTTCAGTTGCTAAAAGTAGCTCTAGGACGACAGAGATTTATTCCAAACAATTTGGATTAAATTTGCACCTTCCCTAAATAATAAAAAATTAAATCACTAATATCTTTTTGAATTTTAATTTCATATTTAATGTAGTGGTATATATTTATTCATTATCATGATAGTTAGGGTGTAGTATGTATTTGTTAACTGATGTCATTCAAGTTGACTAAGAACTACATGAGTCTGAGACATATCAATAAATATCAATAAACAATTAATATTTGGGCCTTGCATATTATTTATAATTGAGATGAAATTCTATAATCCTCTTGAGCCTTAAAATCTTATTAAGGACAAACCAATGTGTCTAATCTAAAATATTTTTAATTGTTTTACAGCTTTATGAATAATGTTCTATGATGAAAAGTAATGTCTTGTGTTTGAGTGGTTTTAGTACCATAACTATTGCACCCTTCAAAGGTGAAGTCCTAGTTTATTTGATTAGAAAATTACAAATGAAAGTATATTTGGCTAAATTAAAATTTCAATTTAATTTGTTAATAAAAACAAATTGATTATATATAACATTGAGATGTCTATAATAATTTATAATACATAAAGAGTATTGTACATCAAAGGAAAGAATGAGATCAAGGAAAATAAAAGATTTTTGGGGATTCAAATATGTATTTTTTTAACAAATAGCATCACACACACACACACACAGATATATATATATATATATATATATATATATATATATATATATATATATATATCATCACAAGAAGAACTTATTTATCTTTTGAGTTGGACTGCATATTTCATGAAGAATTACATAAAGCTTTTGTAACACATTTCAAACCTATTTCATTATGAGATATGGATTATATTTCTGTAGCCAAACACACTAAGTCAGAGAAGAGACATATGATATCCTTTAAAGAATTAATCATTTCAACCTTCTTTAAGATTCCAAGAGCGAATCCTCCCAATATTATTAGTCTACATGATAGATCTCAACCTACGCAAGGAAATACTAAATAGCTCCAATGGTCAAAGTAAATCTTACCTCCCAGCCAAAAGTTAGAAAACTAATCACCCTTGAGCTAGGAGGTATCCACTAGGATTGGGTTCATTTAAGCATACACACAAAGACATTAATTAAAAAATGAGGCCAGTCACACACAAAAGAAACTCCTTACCATGGATATATGATATCCTTAACAAAATTATTCATTTCAACCTTTTGTAGCATTCCAAGAGTGATTCCTCCCAAAAATGTTAGTCTACATGATAGATCTCAAGTTTCAACCTACGCAAGGAAACACTAAATAGCTCCAATGTCCAAAGAAAAAGCTTACCTTCCAAACACAAGTTGGAAATCTAATAAGATAAAAAGTTCACTGGGTTCAAAATATTTGAAAACAATATAGTCTTCTTAGGATTTCAGCATGTTACCCCCACAAGTTTCAAAAACTTATAAAAAAGTATGGTTTAGATCAGAAAGATCCTTTTGTATCCTTAATGAAGGATGTTGATGTATTTTTGCAATGAGGGGATGTTCTTGTCAGATATTTCAATGCTAGAATAGAAAATGGGAAATCTAGTATACTAAGCTCGAATGAAAAATATAATCCTATTTGGCTCACTGAAAAGAGAAAACATCAACGGGAAAGAGTCTCATAAGATGCTAAAGGAGACAACCATTTTGGGGAAGAATTGATCACTTTATGTGATAATTTGGATCTATTAATTTGCAATGGTTTTACTAGATGTCAAAGTCAAGCAATCTCACTTGCAACACTTATAATGGTTCATGCGGGGTATATTAAGCAATCTATTCACATAATTTATATGAGAGAATTGAGGAAGTTGAGATTACGGAGCACATATGGGATATCAAGTCAGATCATATATCATTGTACATAAATATTTTATGGGTCAAAGATAAGTAGCTTGGCCAAAAATCTCAATGCACTCAATAATCACTTTCATAGGGCATAATTCTTTCGACTTCATAAAATAGTACTTGATGATTACTATTTTTTATTATTTTTGATTTTTGATTCAGATGTACGAATATCAAATGCAAAAGGGTACTTCTCTCTTCGGATCTATTTCTACTAGTTATTTGAAGAGGGAGTTGTATAAAAGGCATCAAGACCATGAAGTCCATTAAAATTACTCGTACGAAGGAGATGGTGAGCTTAACCACTACCCATAGAAAGAGGAAGGCAAGGTGGAGTATGTTCACATGGTATTCTATGAAGATGATGTTGAGTGATGTCATATCCCTTACCATTACCATGACATTTATGTTTAGGTTTTAAATTCCTCAAGGCTCATTTCATTGTCATCACCATCACCATATTAGTGTTTAGGTCTTACCATTGTCATTGGCATTTCCATTACCAACATGATTATTGTTCAGGGTTTAGTTTTCCCATTTTTCATTTAATAGTTTTGATAGTACCAAGAATATTGTATTAACTTTGAGGAGTGTGGTTGAGATTGAATTCATAATTCAGTTGCAACCTAATTTAAACTATCTTTTTTTTGTCAATACATCATATTTTATAGTGTCTTTCCCCTTACCATGATAATGATATCAAGTTTTTTTTAATCATGCTAAGACTACATAATAAATCTTGGCACTCTGGTTCATATTGAATTTAGAATTCAGTTTGTTATTGTGTGGGTTATTTTGGCAGGCTATGTATTCAAAAATTTGAATTGTTGCTATTCTTCTAGCATAGCGTACTTGCAGTTGGTTGTGTTGGATTGTGTCAATTATTGAATTCACCATTCTACCTACATACTTTGTAGTCTTGAAAGAAAATTCCATGGGATTAAAATATTCATTATTAGGTACTTCATTCTTGATTTAAATTCTCAAGTTATCATATACCTATTTATTATATTAAGTTTTTAATTGTGTAGTTTATTTACTCAAACTCATTGACTCATGGTTCATATAGACATAACTAGCTAATATAGACATAACTAGCTAATATAGACTCTATATTTAAATACACCGAGATGCATCGAGGCGTTGAATTTTTTCAACTTTAATTTTTTCTATTAAAGGTGAGCAATGAAAAAATTCAACGCCTCGATGCATCTCGGCATATTTAAATATAGAGTCTATATTAGCTAGTAGCAGCCGGAGCGCGTGTAACAAATTAAATTAATTAATTTGATTAGGGTTAGCATTTAGCGTTACAATTTATATCATGGTTCAGGTTAGCATTAGGGTTAGAGTTTTGTTTAGATTTATTATTATAATTAGGGTTAGGGATTAGTGTTAAGGTT
>MU223289.1:106772-118980 GCA_018584345.1 Thuja plicata
TTTATGTTGCTGTGCTGGCGGTGAGGAATTTGAAAAGGTTCTTTTTTCTTACACCGTTACTTTTGATGACCTCCTATAGGGAGGGGTGTGATGCCATTGTAGGTTACGCCTCTCGGCGTAATTATAACATACAATTCTATTTAGGATATCAAATATTCATTCATTTCATCTATTGTTCTCTCCTATACTTTGTATTAGAGAAATTGGTCTTGGTTGGAACTAATATATCTAAAAAAATCCACTTGCCATGATGTTCAATCTGCAAATTAATATAACTTTCTTATTTTCATGCAAATTTAACGTATGTTAGCAGGTGAAGGAGAAAGAAGATTATCGCGTGCGGATTTTGTATCCAACCAGATTCAACTAATTTGGCGCTCCTTTCTCCGGTGAAAGCGATTTATCCGGATTTTGTATACAACGATGACAGGCACAGTAAAAAGTGCAAGCGGCGAATTTGACGAGTTTTAGGGTTTAGGGTTTAGGGTTTGGGAGAATCTGTAAATTTAACGTCCATTTGAACGTCATGTCGCTTAGCTGATGCGGTTTAAAAATTTGACGGGCAAGTAATAAATTTGATGGTTTGGAAAGCGTCTGAAAATTTGGGATATTGAAGGCAACGAGCTGCTGGTATTTAACGTGGTTTCACTGTAAACGTAATCGCATACGCACGCTAAATAAATGGGTCAACATATTTTCCCTGCCCTCTTTTCTTTGTACATAACTTCACTGCCCATATTAGAATTTAGTTCTCATCTGCTCTCTTTTGCATATTATTTAGAGGCAATAAAAACATTCACCTTTCTCCTTACGAGATTGATAGAATTCTAGTTTGGCGGCAATCTGTTAGAATGGCGAAGAAATTGTATGGCGGGCGAATTGATGATGCTCTTCCTTCTCTTCACATTACTTCACAATATGCGCGTAGAATATTGAAGCCCAGAAGAACAGCCTCTGATTGAGAGAGGTGTGGATGAATATTCGGGATCGAAGCACAGCCCAGCAGTTGGTCACATGCGACCTCATCACAAAACGAATACACTGAAGAACAAACTGCCTTCAGGGCAAAGTCCAGGTGTTAAGAGCAGTTGGAGATCGGGAAGCGTATTGAAGAATAAACTGCCCACTGGGAAATAACATTGGTGAAATAGAAGGCTCCTTTTTATGACCAGAATTTGTTTTCAGAGCATAAGCATAAGAAATAGATACACCCCTAATGTAGAGAAATGTAACAATAATAATAATCATCGATTTGAGGGAATATTAAAATTCCGTATGAAATTGGAATGATGACTCAGCTCTCTATTTATTCTATTGAGTTGTACATGTAGATTTAAAATCTAACATAAAATACAAAATGAATTTAAAAAACCAAAATATTTTAATTTTACAATATATATTACATTACCATTCATCTTACTATAAAGTTTACAAATTTTTATCTACATTAATAATAATCTTACTATAATTTCCCTTCTGCTGGAATACATAGTGAAAGCCGACTTGAGACAGTTTCACTCCCTGATAAAAATATTATATAAGTGCTCCCAAGTTCAATACACAAAAAAACAAAACACAAGCCTCTCCTCCGCGCAACAATCAAAATTATCACTATCAGTATCATTAAATAAATGTATTTCCTATCACTAACGTTGGAAGAATCCTCATTCATGTGCATTTGATTATGCAAGTCTTCAACCTTGACCCTTGGGAACTAATTTACCTAATGATAATGGTTGTTGACATCCAATACCAGCATGTCAATGGAGTGTTTGATTCTGCATATTTTATAGCTAAGGAAAAATATTGAAAAATGGCATCCATGAAAACTAATTATAAGAGCACATCTCTTAGAATCTATTGCATGCTATATCACATTCTATTATGTGTTGGAGATACTATATGAGATTGTTCCCTTCAACAATGTCATAAGACTTGAGAGTTAAATCAGATGCCTATTCAAGGATGGATCATTTTTTTTAGAGATACACATTGCCAATTGTCATATTATGGTTTATTATGAAGATATATTTTTTAGACAACCTTGTTGTTATTGGGCCATAAAAGAAAGAGATTGTTTGGTAATGTCGCCAAGTTTTTTAGGTCCAAGGATCTTAATTTGGCGTTTGGCTCAAGTTATGACCATAATTTCAGTGATTAGTTCTTTAATATAGTTAAAACATGTTAGAAAATAATGTATCAATACTCAATTCATTCAATCCATTTCCTATATAACCCATGAAAGAGAAGCATGTATATAAGCTTAAATAATAACCATTATGCATAGATCAAATGGACAAGACATAAAATAGCAGATAATATACCCTATGAAAACCCTCATGAGAAAAAAAAATCCAAGCTCCAAAAGAATTTATTATCCATCTATTATTCATTAAATAGATAATGTATGCACTTACAAAGTGACAATGAACACTTTTGAACATCAAGCCTATTCAATGCATCCTCCATGTGTCCAAGCATGAATGCACATCTCATGCCATGCTTCACATATGCACTCCTTACAAAGACAAAATAATGATATCCCTCTAAAAAAGCCAACCTTAACTACTAAACATGTGCTTAGTTATATAGAATCAAGCTCACACAAATAAAAGTAAAACCATGAATTCACAAAACTATTAACCTCACATTTAATATTGGGTACTAAGTTTTCACTTTATTAATATATTTCTAACATTAAATTAATACATTTCTACAATGAGACACATTATATTGATGCATGTTAAAAATTAAAATTGATTTGTAAACCCTAAACAACCTAAACACAAGTCTAAGATCTAAAAACCTATCAAAAAAACAACCAATAAACTCCTAAAACATGAAATCTAAAATTTAATAAATAATTGTACCATCACACCAATGATTTGCATGACTCCATTGTTCTCCTATCCTTAAATATCTTGTAGAAATGGTTTAATCTCATATATGTAGCACATGCACATGATGGTATAAAAGGAATCGTGTGTGGTTGATTGATGTTGATGAAGCTATGATGCAAGATGATAACAAGTTTGCAAGTAAGGAATGACTGCAAGCATTCTCTAAAATTGCAATAGTCATGTGATGGAGTCGAAATGGAAGGTAAAATTTTCTTTTAAAGAAGTCTTCAAGCGAATTAAAGGCTTGGGATTAAAAGCTTAAAAATGAAAGGCTAAGATAATAGGGTAGGGGGAAATGAATAAGATTAAGAGGTTAATTTGAATGAATGAACATGATTAAGTGATAGGTGAGAGTTATGTAAAGATATTGAATCTTGGTAACACATCATTGAATTCAATAAACCTAGAAATGTTTTGAAAAGGAGACATAAAAGATGAATTAAGAAATGTGTGATATTTTTCACATGCCTACTAATTAAGATTTTGATCCATGTGAATGAGCTATAGGGTTGAGATTAAAAAAAAGGATAGTGAATTAATCAATTAAATAAAAGTATTTATTTAATTAATAGCGTACCACACACAACAACAAAAGTGTTAGAATGTTTGTTTAAGAGTCCTACCACCTATTTTGGTGTTTCCACCTCCATGTTCAGCCAAATAGATAGATATGATTGTTGGCAATACAATAAATGATGGATACATAAATAAACTATTCAAGATACTAAGAATGCTAATAAAAAAGAGTAAATAGATGTAACATAACTCCTATTAAAATCTATTAAGTTTGGGCTTGGTGGATTAAAGGCAAGAACAAGCTTGTATGTGATGAAAGGTCATGGTGTAACAATGCGAGGTGGCCAACAAGCTGGAAGAATGTTGTGTGAGTTGTTCAAATATTGAAGAATATGTATAGATAGCTCCAGAGATTTTATGAATGACTAAAAAGATTGAAAATAAAGGAAAATGGGAGTTTTAAATCATTCAAGAGGAGGCCCAACAATAGTGACCTACCAAATGAAGCATTACACTATTACAACAAATAATTTTAACACCCTAACAACCACCTTGGGTCTCTAGATTTTTAGGACATGTACATTGTGTAGATGTCTCTATGGTATGCATGCACTCTAAACCCAACAAGCCACATGATTGAAGATTCAAACAAAAGGCATTATGTGATGAAGAATTACATGGGTTGTGATTTATGACATTAGATTTTTCCCCTAGTTTAGCGAGCATATCATTAGTAGAACACAAGCTAAAGTAAACAAAGAGATTTCACAAAGGTACAAAGGTAAGGAAGAGTCTTCTATCCATGTGGAGCTTCTCCTAGGGAAAGGACCTTATCATTATGGGTAGAAAATTTTGTTATGTTAGATAGCCACATGATAGGGTGGTTAGAGATTGCATTGGTACGAGTAGAAAGATATGTTATGCTAGATAGTCATATGATAGGGAAAAATATTTGTACGATACAAGTAGAAAGTTGTATTATGCTAGATAGTTGTAGGATAGGGTGAAAGATTGATAGTGGTTTGGCGCCCACAAAGACAGATAGTCGATTAGCTCCTGCAAAAGTAGATACAAGAGATTGAAAACTTTTAATTATCCAATAGGCTATTATTAAATGAAAACCTCTAGGTTTTCATCATGTCAAATACCTGAGAAATTGTCAGAAACAAGTTTGTCCCTATTTTCATAGTGAGAAATTGTCAGAAACAATTTTGTCCCTATTGTTGTGTAGGTGATAAATTTATTTATGCCATTATGGGTGGAATTTATGTTCGTTGTTTTATTGTAAAGAGTTGTTGAGGGAACACAATATCAGGGCCAATGGTAGTTATCCCAATATAGTTTCAATACCTACCATCCAAATTGATAGAAAGAGAGTAAAGCAATGACAAATGCAAATTTAGCCCAAGGGATTTTTTAATAATGGACAAAAATATCCAAGCACGGAGGTCTAGAGGATTACATTACGTATAAATAAATAAAACATGGAGGGACACAATATACATTTTGAGCTACATTATTACTCTCATCATTGGTTGGGCCCACGAAGATAGAAGGTGTGCTAGTTATTTAAATTTTATTTATTCATGCAGTCATATCTTTTTTTCCCTTTTGTTCGATCTTCCAACAATGGAAAAACAAACAATATCGTTTGTTAAAAATGGTTGTGAAATCCCGGTGCATATGGAAACTAATCATCTAGGTCATATAAAAATTGCCTCACTAGGCAATATAGGAGTATGGATTTAAGTCAATGTCAAATAGTTTAGAGCTATTTTAAAATGTAGACTTGCCCATCTGAAATGGGCACATGAAAGGAAAAAAACATTTTTATAGGGTGAATAAGAAAGGGATAAGACCAAATGATAGACTTAAAAACTTTGCAGACCCTATTACATATAGTCTCACTTCTACACCTCTCATTTGGTGTTCTAATTTATATGTGCAAGAATTATTCATGGTCAAGGAGAGCTTAGAACTTCTAGAGCTCAAAGAGAAAGAAAGAGACCTTAAAATGCATATTTTGGTTGCAAAAAATAAATCTCTGGTAGGTAATAACAATGATCTATACTCTTAATTATACTATTGTGGCTATCTGGTGTTCTCTATATTAATGTTAACTATACTCTTAATTACTACCACAGGCTGGTTACCAATCTCATGGTGAGGTTGGGGCCTGCGAAGACTATCAGACTGGTTTTTACTGTTAATTTATGCTTTCTGTTGTTTGTTACTATTAATATTAACTTTACTGTTAATCACTTGCACAGGCTGGTTACCAACCTCATGGTGAGGTTGGGGCCTATTAGGACTTCCAAGCTGGTTACCAGCTCTGTGTTGGAGTTGACATCCTGTTGATTTTCTTTCTTGGCTTTTGGTTTTCAAAATTTACATAGGCTGAGGGTTTGTTGTGGGTGGTTTTCTGGTTTTCAGCACTCCTCGTGCTGGTTTTCTATTCGGGTCAGCCCCCAGATTTGGCTGCTTTTTTAAATCAATTTAACAATGATCTAAAAGAACAAATTTTACTATTGCAAGAAACACTCTCAGCTGGGAAAGTTGAATGGAAAAATGTGAAGGATGAATGACAAAATATGAAAGAGGACTGGATAATTATAAAAGTTTCATCGAAAGAAGAAAAATTTACATCAAATACTAAGGATTTTCATGATAAGTATAAATTGATACATCATTCTAGCATGTTGGTAAAGGCAGATGCTGAAGAGGACAAAAGAAGTTTCTCAGAAGTTACCAAAACATGGGATAAAATCGGTAAGCATTCTATATGTGTGGGTGTCGAAGAAAATAAGCATGTGGATAATACCCATGATAGAGAGATCAAGGAAAGGAAAGTCGGGACATCTAATGTAAAAATCAAAAGAGTAAAAGATTATGGTGAAGGTGAACAAACTCTTGATCTAACAAGAGACTTCCTAAGGGAAGTACTCCTTTGGCAAGGTCAAATATGCCAAGCATGCATTCTTAAAAAGTTATCTGATGAGAGAGATAGACCCATAAAAGTGTCCATATGTCTAATATTCATGACAAATAAATTTTTGTAAGAGAGAAAAAACTCTTTAGGGGTTCTCACTTCTTTTTAGAAGAACATCTAACGATGAGGAAATAAGAAGAGAGAAGGGTTGAAGTTGCAAAAATTACAACATCTAGAAATGAAGGCAAAAGGGAATGGTTCTTTAGGGGTAAAGAAATTATTTCTAATTTTGGTCATTTTTCCAATGCAGAGCAGCAATTGAGAACCAACAATTTGGTAGCAAACTCTTCAATAGGGAACCATACGACAAGGTCAAATTTCACTCTTAGGGCTGAAAACTCAACTTTGTGTCTTCCACTTTAAAACAAATAGAAATAAATATCAACCTAGACTTCCATAAGTTTTGTTTGTTGGAATTACAAATGTTATCCTTGGAGGTGTGGACCTAGATAAAAAGTTCATTTGGTTCAAAATATTTGAAAACAATAGTCTTCTTAAGATTGAAGCATGTTATTTTGCCCCAGAAGTTTCAAAAACTTATAAAAAAACATGGTTTCGATCGCAAAGATCATTTTATATCCTTAAAGAAGGACATTGTTGTATTTTCACAACAAGAGGATGTTCTTGTTGGAGATTTCAATGCTAGAATAGAAAATGGGAAAGCTAGTATACTAAGCTAGAATGAAAAATATAATCCTATTTGGCTCACTAAAAAGAGAAAACACCAGTGGGAAAGAGTCTCAGAAGATGCTAAAGGCTGCAACCATTTTGAGGAAGAATTAATCACTTTATGTGACCCTTTTTATCTATAAATTTGCAATGGTTTTATTAGATGTCAAAGTCGCGCAATCTCACTTGCAACACTTATAATGGTTCAAGCTGCGAGGTATATTATGCAATCTATTCACATAATTTATATGAGAGAACTGAGGAATTTGAGATTGCAGAGCACATGTGGGATATTAATTCAGATTAGTCAAAGCTAAGAAGCTTGGAGAAAAAGGTCAATGACCTCAACAATCACTTTCATAAGGTATAATTCTTTCAACTTCGGAAAATAGTAACATATTCATGGCTACATTTGAGAGACTTTGCAAGGGGTAGAAATAGAACATGCATGAGGTTAATGTCCATGCACTAAAAAAATTATTCATGGAGTTCTTTCAAAGTGCAAAATTCCAAAGAAAAGAAAGTCTGAAACAAACTATTTTCTAGTCAATGTCTAGTTCAATAAGAAATGTAAAATGGCTAGGATAAATCTAAGAGAGCTTGTGAGTTTTAGCGGGACCACTCCAAACTAAATGTGATCCAAGGAAATGGAAGAAGGAATTGGAAAGCCATCATGACCAACTGCTGAATAGAGAAGATCGTAATGGATAGCTAAAAATGTCTTTGAAATTAGATAGAGAGAGAGGGGGGAGAGGCCATTTTAGACATTGTCCATTTCTTAATTAGAGAAGATGGAGATCTGGCGGAGAGAGTTTTCTTGAATTGAATGGTAACGACTCTCAATGCCTACGAATGGTCCATCGAAAAAGGAACTAACCAATTTTAAAATTTTGTTTTCTCTTTTAGCTTCTATCGATTTCTCATGCTAATTGATCTGATTAAAATAGGGGATGTACGTCTACCAGTCTACTAGTTTGACGTATAGTGTCACAAAATATGTGCAACTATGTCATGCACAAAAAAAAAAGCAATAAACAACAGGAAAATATGCAAATAATGGTGACGGAAAAATAACTAAAAATATGGACGATCAAGATTTCCCCAATCATCTTGCATCCCCTTTTACTTAAATTGGGTCATAGATGGAGAAACTTTGCTCATCCATCTCAAATAAAATCTAATAAAATTATGACTAAACATTTTTCAAAACCTAAAACATTATATAATACATATCTAATGTTTTTTCACCCATCTTCTTGGCAAACACATGACACATTGACTATATACAAGTGGGGGATGTGGCTTGTTTGTAGGTATTCTACGATAATAGAAAGGCACGTTCATATGCAAGTCGCTGCTGCTTGGATGTTGGGTGGGGGATGCACGTTCTTCACGATTACTATGTTTTTTTCTTTCTTATTGCTTATTCAGGTGTAGGAATACCAAATGGAAAAGGGAACTTCTCTATTGGGCTCTGTTTCCGCTAGTTATTTGAAGAGGGATTTATATGAAAGGCATAAATACCATGAAGTCTATTACAATTACTCGTACGAAGGAGATGGCGAGCTTAACAAGTACCCATACAAAGAGGAAGGCAAGGTGGAGTACATTCAGACGGTCTTCTGTGAAGATAATTTTGAGTAATGTCATACCCCTTACCATTACCATGACATTTATGTTTACGATTTAACTTCCTCAAGGCTCATTTTATTATTGTCACCATCACCATATTAGTATCTTATGGATTAATTTCCCCTTACCATTGTCATTTCCATTGCCATTGCCAGCACGATTATTATTTAGGGTTTAATTTCCCCATTTTTCATTTAATAGTTTTGATAGTACTAAGGATTTTGCATTAACTTTGAGGAGTGTGGTTGAGATTGAATTCATAATTCAATTGCAGGTTAAACTATGGGCTTTTTTGGTCAATGTGCCCTATTGGACTATCTTTCCCCTTACCACGATAATGATATCATGTTTTTTTATCATGCTAAGACTAAATAATAACTCTTGGCACTCTAGTTAAGATTGAATTTAGAATTCAGTTTTTTATTGTGCGGGGTATTATGTCGGTATAGCTTATTTTGGTAGGCTATGTATTCAAAAATGTGAATTGTTGCTATTCTTATAGTATAGCTTACTCGCAGTTGGTAGTTGGTTGTGTTGGACTGTGTTAATTATTGAATTCTCCATTCTACCTATATACTTCTTAGTCTTGAAATAAATTTCATGGGATTAAAATGATCATTATTAGGTGCTTCATTCTTGATTTCAAATCTCAAGTTATCATATACCTAATTGTTATATTAAGTTTTCAATTGTGTAGTTTTTTAACTCAAACTCATTGGCTCATATTTCATGAGTAGAGGTTTGAAAGAACCCATCTCTCATGAGAATGAATGGAACACCTAGCACTCATTACATCTAGGTGATGCTCACAGAGGTGAAGCACCATGACTTCCCAAGAGGTCACATATCTCAGTACTATTTCAGCTCAAGCGTGCCTAGCCACAAAGTTTCCTCCAATGTTAAATGCACTTTGCTTGCAACCCCATTTGGAAAAAATTAGTGAGTGTTGTGCCTTATGAATCATTCATCATAAATCCCCTTAAGCTCATTAATTAATAAGTAGGAGATATCTTCCACAACAAGTCAAACTATGATAGTGCTATTAGGATTCAATTGTGTAGTTTTTTTAGTCAAACTCATTGACCCATGGTTCATAAGTAGTGGTTCGCAAGAACCCATCTCTCATGAGAATGCATGGAACACTTAGCACTCATTGCATCTATGTGATGTTCACACTTATCAATTGATGAGTTTAAGGAGCTTTATGATGAATGGTTCATAAAGAACAACTCTTATTGTTTTGAAAATGGGGTTGCATACAAAGTGGGCTTAACTTTGGAGGAAATTATGTGGTTATATGTAGTTGATATGGAGTAGTACAAATATGGGTGACCTCTCAGAATTTCCCGATGCTTCACCTCTGTGAGAATCATCTAGATGTAATGAGTGTTAAGTCTTCCACTCATTCTAATGAGAGATAAACTATGGGTCAATGAGTTTGACTCAAAAAATACACTAATTTATTATGAAATTGATTCATTGTGCATGAATGCCACTTAAGTGACTCCCAGGAAAACATTGATTCATTTTTTCTCTATGTCTAATATACATCAGAAAAAATCAAAAACCCATTTAATTGTAAATTGTAAACACAATACCTCATCTTAAACCATTCTTTCTATGTTGAAATAGTTGATTTGCTCTTAAGATACATGAATGTGGTTGCTTATAGTTGATTGAGGCCTCTAAATTATAGAATTTTCATATGGTAAATTAAAGGCCTAGATAGATTGGCTCATGGATAGCTAGGATTGGATTAGGATTAAAAAAATTAATACAAGAGATAAAGGTTAGGTTTAGGTTGTGCATTATGACATATTCTTATGTAAATGGTTGAGAGTTGGTGATGTAGTATGAAATGGATGGATGAGATACAATACTAATTTGACTTTTATTACAAGTGTCTAGGTTCAATGAATGTAGAGAAAATATTAGCTAAACACGTGACTCTATTTAATTAAATAATAATAAAATTAATTTACTTAATTAATGAGGTGATGAAGAAAATATATTTAAATTAATTAATAAATATAATTTAATTAGTTAATTTAGTATACTAGGAAAAAATGTTACGAGGGATAAATTAATTAAACAATTTTAAATACTAAATAATTTATTTAAATAATCCCAATCTCTCAAAACATATGTTTTTTTTGTATTGTAGCATAATTATAACATACATTTCTATTTAGGATATCAAATATTCACTCATCTATTTTTTTCGCCTATACTTTATATTAGAGCAATTGGTCTTGGTTGACACTAATATATCTAGAAAATCCACTTGCCATGATGGTTCAATCTGCAAATTAATATAACTTTCTTATTTTTATGCAAATTTAATGTATGTTAGCAGGTGAAGAAGAAAGAAGAGAGAGCATTATCATGTGCGGATTTTGTTTTCAGCCAGATTCAATTGATTTGGCACTCCCTTCTCTGGTGAAAATGATTTATCCAGATTTTGTATACAACGATGACGGGAAAGTAGCAGCACAGTAAAAAGTGCAAGTGGAGAATTTGACGAGGTTGAGGTCGCAGTACTCAATCATTTTTTCAAACTTTCTAGTTTCCTAGATGTTTTATCACTTCTCTACTCATGAAAGTTTTTCCTCTTTTTAATCTGACTTAAGAAGTCCATCCCAAATTTTCAACCATTTCCTGACCTAGTTGCTACCTCTTCTTTTGCAGTAAACTGAAACATAAACAACTAATTCTATTAGAATTGTTGATAGAAGAAGCTCATGCAAAAATGAAATCTATGATAACATTTCTCTACAACCTCTTATCAGACACATAGTATTCTATGATAACATTTCTCTACAACCTCTTATAAGACACATAGCATACATACTGTGAAATTCAATAAACTAGCTTATATATACCTATATATATAATACGTCGAGAGTAATCGTTCTCGAGTGCGCCTATTTTTCATGTGGATTAGGGATGATTAAAATAGGTGCCTCGAGAAGGATTACTCTCAGCGTATTATATATATAGGTATATATAAGCTAGTAACAGTCGCAACGCAACATGGAAGACATTTTCTCATTAATGGTTATAGTTAGAGTTAGGGTTAGAGTTAGGGTTCAGGTTAGAGTTAGGGTTAGGTTTAGGGTTAGGGTTAGATTTAGGGTTAGGGTTAGGGTGATTTTTTACGTTTGGAATGTACAGTTAGGGTTAGAGTTAAGGTTAGGGTTAGGCTTAGAGTTAGGGTTAGGGTTAGGGTTAGGGTTAGGGGTAGGGTTAGGGGTAGGGTTAGTGTTACGGTTAGGGTTAGGGTTAGGATGATTTTTTATGGTTGGAATGTACAATTAGGATTAGGGTGATTTTTATAGTTAGGGTTAGGGTTAGGGTATTTTTATGATTAGGGTTAAGGTTAGGGTTAGGGTTAGAGTTAGGGTTAGGGCTAGGGTTAGAGTTAGGGTTAGGGTTACGGTTATGGTTAGGGTTAGGGTTAGGTTGATTTTTAGGGTTAGGGTTAGGGTTAGGGTTATGGTTA
>MU223289.1:127861-140526 GCA_018584345.1 Thuja plicata
AATTTAAATATTTAAGCTATATACAAAAACAAACTAATTAAGCAAATAAATATTTCACCTTTAAATCTTCTCCAAAAATATGTCTTCAATTTTCCTCCAAAGCTCTCACTACTCTGCAAAACAACAAATTAAATGAGGGAAGAACTCTTTTATAATTTGAGAACATCTCCTCATCTTCTCCAAAGGATGCCTCTTTGCATGTCTTGTCTCTTCAAATTCCTCTTTGCATGCTTGTCTCTCCAAATCCAAAAAAGCATGAAATTTTTTATTTTATTTTTAAATAGTTTTCTTCAAATAACATTTTGCACTCCTCTATTTTCGGCCTTTTATGACCTTATATTTTTATTTTAATTTTATTTTCGGATTTTCCTAATGTCATTTGACATTTTTGAAGTTTTTTCTTTTTGGAATTTATTTTTTTGTAACTCCCACCAAATCTTTATTTTATTTTTAGCTTTTGTCAATGCCATTTGGCATTTTCGGTTTTTATTGTAACTGCCAGGAATGTCAACCACTTCTTTTTTATGTACACTGAATATTCCTGAGAATATGCTCATGCTGGGAATTCAGTTTGTGCTCCCATTGTAAGAATGCCTCTCGATGTAATTATAGAGATTTTATAACCAAAAAGATACTTCCAACTAAGACATCAAATTCAAACCCATTCCTACTTGTATTACCATGATTGTCTTCAAAATTTTGTACACTCATTCATTTAAAAAAAAAAATGAACAATAATTCAATAACAAAGACGGAGAGACAATAATAAACACACCTTATAGTAATTCAACTACACTAAGATTGAAGACAATTATCAAAAAGATGCTGCAAATGAAGACGGTTGATAATTTCCCTTCTGCTCGAATACATAGGCAAGACTGACTTGAGACATTTGTGCTCCCTGATAAGAATATTATATAACTTCTCCCAATTCCATCACAAAAAAATAGGCCTCTCCTCCATGCAATAATCAAAATTATGATTATCAATATCATCAAACCAATGTATTTCCTATTGCTAATGTTGGAAGAATCCTCATTTATGTGCATTTGATTATAGAAGTCTTCAACCTTGACCCTTCAGAGCATGTTAAAATTTATTTTGATGCATGGTGCCAAGAGTACAAAAAGGACAGATACAATTACTAGATGGATTGAGACAAATTACAACAGATGAAATGTAGCCTTTAAACATAGAGACAATTGGAAGAGTGTTCTGGGATGACACACTTTGTATCATACCAATATTTAGGGATGATTAAAATCCTCAAAGACTAATTTACACATGATTATGTCTGTTTACATTCAACACTAGCATCTCAATCAAGTGTTTGATTTTGCATCTTTTATAGCTAAGGAAAAATATTAAAAATGGCATTTATGAAAACTAATTATAAGAGCCCATCTCTTAGAAGCTATTGCATGCTATGTCACATTATATTATGTGTTGGAGATACTATATGAGAATGTTTCCTTCAATTAAGTCATGAGACTTGAGAGTTAAATCGCATGCATATCCAAGGATGGATCATTTTTTTGGGATACACATTGTCAATTGTCATATTATGGTATATTATAAAGATTTTTTTTTAGACAACCTTGTTGTTATTGGGCCATAAAAGAAAGAGATTGCTTGATAATGTTGCCAATTTTTTTAGGCCCACGGATCCTAATTGGGCTTTTGGCTCAAGTTATAACCATAATTTTAGTGATTGGTTCTTTATATTTAGAACATGATAGGAAACAATGTATCAGTACTCAATTCACTCATTCCATTTCCTATATAACCCATGGAAGAAATGTATGTATACAATCAACTTCAACATGGCACAAAAGCATCAAATCTATAATTCACTACTATTTCTTTGAGAGCTTCAACCTTGAAAAATAATTTTAAAAAAATTTAGATCATAGAATCAAATGGACATCACAATTGTGTCTAGAGGTTAAAAACCTTAATATCATATGTTGGGATGCTTGAATATGAGCAATTAATAAAAAGGAAAAAAAAATTAAGATTTTAAAATCTGTAGTGAAAAAATCTACATGATTATAGTAGAAACAAAATGTTTTTTTTTTTTTTTTTTTTACCAACGTGCCACCCACTACCAAGGCTTCATTTTTCATTGTTTCTCCTCTAATATTAGACCCTCCATTGACTTCTAGCTCCAAACCAACCAATGATCTAGATTCCCATTTGTCATAGTTTCTCAAACATCATTCTTAACTACTCTATTAAGATATGATAACCATAACATTAATTTTTCAATTAAGATGCATTCTATGGGTTTAATTAAACCACAATATTATATACAAGTAGGAAATCAATTATAAGACAGTGTGCTTAAAAAAAATTCATATATTTTCTAAATAAATTCTATGAACAGTCTCATGCTTCAACTTATAATATAAGGTTATTCAAAAGAAGAGAGTAGTCATGTAGACAAGAATACAGGAGGCATGTAGACAATAAGTACTAATATAATACTAGAAATTAAACCTTGGTTTGTAATAGGTATGCTGAAGATATGTAGAAGGGGAGCATAACCTGTGTACTTCAAAAAGAATTGAAGGAAGGTGCAGTCCTCTTCTTTCCGTCAAGCAACGTATGTGCTTTGTTTTATACATGCATATCTTTCGAAATTGAAGGTGGGGTAAATGTGAAGCCATAAAATTTAAAGAACTCTTGAAATAGTTGTAATTGTCAACCCTTGTTGGTCAATGTTGCCAATGTTGATTTTTCTATAGTGGAAATAGAAATTGGTCTTGGTAAAGACAACAAAATATATAGAAATAATATAATTAATATAACAACTGATAGGCATATCATATATAATAGATATTGATTCATTTAATTAAGTTCGAAAAAGAAAAATATTATGTTATCATTAGTTAATTAAGTTGAAATAATTATCCCAAATATATGTTTTTAATGTGTTGGCGAACAGATTTGTCTTTTTGATATTCAATTATTAATAACCTCTATTACCCTAAATTTTAAGATCAAATTGGTTCACAACAGTTGGGTAAACTTAATGTTTAGCCTCCCTTTGAGTTTCCTGAGGTACATCTCCCTCGTTGGATATGCAATGAATCCCTAAACAACAATATATGCGTTTGTTTTTTACTCGAAAAAATGAAAAAGGACAACACCATTCATTCTTAGTTGAGATGCCAGTTACTAAATGATCAAAGTAGAATGAAAGAATCAAGAAGATCACAAAGCCCTTCAACAATTTGAGTGATTGATAAATTTATTTATTTGAAGATAATAGAAATACCAAAGCTCATCAAACAATTTTCTCACAAGATCATAACAGCTCATGGAAAGAAAAACATTCTAAAAGTAATGTTTCACAATTCAACCATAAATAAAATGCATTCAGATTGAATTCATAGAACTTACGAGTATTGCATTGATTCAAATTTCAATCACAAAAATATCTTTCACAATAATATATATAGAATCAGTTTCTAGTAAATTTATCATCAAGGAGAAAACTATTGCACTGTATCTACTAGAAAAGAGTAAAACATTCATGTCTTTCCTTCCCTCTTTCTTATAACCCCCAAAATTGTTTCATCGATCAAAATATATAGTTTTCAATGTCAAGGGGGTGTCCCTAAAAACCCGACCCCCTTAACAGTTAACCAGAGTAGTTTAAAATAATAGAAAAGTTTTAAAAAGGAGACATGTCCCCTGAGTTCAAAGCAATGCAAAGATAAATAAAAAGGAAAGACTGCTATGTAGGGGAACTGTTAATTCCATCTTCCACATATCGTGATCCCATTTTATCTTAGTAATTTTTTTGTATATCCTGGAAAATACTCCATGTAGAGAATTAGCATAGCCTCAACTTCTGCCTCCTTTGTGAGATTTACAGGCATAGGATTAGATTTTTCTTTGATTTCTTTCAAATCCTTTTCAAAAGATTTTATTAGAGGTTTGATGTTGATATTTCCTTCTTCATTCTGAGGTACACTATTAGGACTTATGATTCACATGTATTTGATAAATTTATTGTACATTCCTTTAATATGTGCTTGCATGCTTCGCACTTAAGTGATGGCTGGCTAGAAAATAGAGCATCTCTAGTTTTTGTTTTCTTTGAATATGTAAAGTATGATTACATTTATTGATTTAAGAGGATTCTTTGCCAAGAACTTCTCTACGCCATATACCTCTATGTTTGTGATCTCTACAACAACTGCAGACCATTTTCTTTCTTTTGCCTCCCAAGCTGTAAGTTGCAGTTGAACTTCACTTAATAGAGCATGAACACCATTGAAAATCGTGGATCATTTCTATAAGAAATTTTTACCTTTCTTTAGTACGCTATCCACCCATTCATCCATGGTTGATGCTACTACCTTACTGCATTGAACTTGGCTCATTAGTCTTCGACTATCTAGAGAAATAGGATCAAATCTTTGAGAAGCTTGAACCATGGGAAAGACACCACATCTATCCAAAGAATTAATGTATTTGGACATAGTATTAATTATTTGTTTTAACTCTCTTTTCTCTTTGGCATCATTTTGTGATTCAGAAAGCATATTCTAAGAAGACCTCTCTAACCAATTTTCCTTGGTTTCCTGGTTCAATATGCCTAAGACCATTTTTGTAACTTTAAAATATTCAATGCTTAGGTCTGCAAAGCTTCCTTTGGGCTTATACATGACGATCTCAGTTGTAACTTCCCCAGATTGATCATCTATAATTAGCAGAGCAGTACGTTTCATTCTTTGGTCTTTGGAGTTTTGGCAGAATATTTGTTCACCATATCCTTAATAGATAGGGAAATTGGTACAAGTCACATTTTCTTATTTACTAAACTTATCATCCAATCAGGTACTGATGGAGGTAATTTAACCTTCTTTACATTCTTTGTTTGTGTATTCCTGTTATCGATGACCAGTGAGATGTTGTCCAAAATTGACTGTACTTGTGATTCATTAGCCATTAGACTTGTGCCATATTCTTTTTCAACATCAAGATTTACTTGAACTGATCTATGAGAGGCCATCCTACTTTGTGAGCCTAGTCTTGGACCTTGTCCTTTGTACAATAGGCTAACTTTCAAGTAGTTTAGAAATCAAAGTCTTTGAACTCCTTTTACCACCTGGAGATTCAATGGAAAAGATAATACCAACGTTAGGGGAGGAAGGAACTTCTAGAGTTGAATCTTCATATTGAACACGAGTTTTGGAAATCCTTTATTTATGTTGAATCCATATTTTGGTGAGTTCAATGACATGAGTAGTTCTCTGTATGATATCATCTTCTTCTGGTTCAGACCAACTGATGAAAGGTAAGGACACTTCTTTTTGTTTCAAGTACTCAGGTTCAACAATCTTGTAACCATATTTGTAGACTCCTTTAATGTCTAATTTCAAATGATATGTTGTGATTTGTGTCAACAACCTAGAATTATCCTTCTTTCAAACTTCCCTTTCATTTAAACAATATTCCCAATAATCTTCCAGGTGAGATAAAGGTATAAAACGACCCTCCATCTTCAATATTATCCTAAGAAATCCCTTATTATCAAAATCCTTTCTCTCATGGTACAATTTGAAATCAAACCCGAAAAAATCTAATCCAATATTTTTAGCATCCTCTAGACTCTTACATGAGAGCCTTCCAAGTAAACTATTCCATTATCTTCAGGAAGATATTTCTTTATTACCACCACAAGTTGTCGGCAACTTTAGGTGTTCTTCATCAAAACAACCTATCCTAAGGTAGGTGAACCTAGGAAATTGAATAAATACACTACCATAAACTTGAGCCAACTGCAATGCCTCAAGTGAAAACCTCTGTTCTTTCATCCCAGCTTGTTTGAAACACAGTTTACCAGGGAATAAATCATAAACCTTCTTGTACTTAGTCAAAACTTGATTTCCCAGCAGCAGGGGACAATAGTCATATATCAAGACATTCTGATCCGAGGGTTCATGAGGTAATGATGAGAGATCTTGGGTGTAGGCCAAAAAATATTTAAGATAGGAAGACAAAAATAAATCTTTCTTAATAGTCTGCATTAACTTTAGCTTCTCTCTCATGGAACTAGCTATGATCTCGGCCTAGTCTAAGTATTGTTTACTCAAACCATTGTGAAGCAGAGACCCACCTTTATAAAATGTTTCCATCTAATTGCAAGCAATACATGAGCAGTTTTCATTAGGGGCATTTTTAAACTTAGCATATGAATGAGTGGGAATAAAAGAATCAAAAGGTTCATTAGGTATTTTGAAAATAAACATCATAGTATCTCTGGTAAGTTGAAGAAATAGTTTACCATCATTATCCCTAATACACCAGGCTTTAATATCATAATGATTTACACATTCTTGGATCAACTCAGGAGTTATAGCAGCTTGAGGAAAAGTTGCATCTTGTAGTAAATCACTATCTAGGATTTTAGTTACATTCTCTTTCTCCACATTTTATTCTAATTTTGTACATATTGCATCTATATTGACTGCTTTTAAATCTATATAAGGTAAAAAGAGATCCCTGCAATTCAAACTGACACTATTTTTAAAGAAATGAAGAGAATATTTCATATTCACAAACACACACCAGGACCAAGTTTGTCGAGAAACAATTTAAGAACTGAAAACTGCAGAAGGAGATTTATCAAAAATTACCTTGACTCCACAGTAAACCACTCTTATTGAAACATAGGAATCATCTCTTAGCGACCTTCACAACATACCCTTAAAACAATAATGATTTTACCATGTAGAATGTGAGCCCTTTTTAAAACATAAATTTTGATGCATAAATTATGAGAGAAATACTACGGGAAGATTGTCTTGATTGAAATCACCATATGACAAGACAGCTCAAGGCAGTTTTTTGTAAATGGATGTCTTTTCACCTTTCAATCCCTTACTTAACAATCATTACCTTCCCACACAAATACCTTCCTTATATTTCTACGCCTGACCTCATGTTCATGTTTGCCAACCTTCACATTTAATAACTTCTACAAGTGGCATCTTTTCATGATTACCTCAACAAATATTTTCAAAACATCCCTTTATCACTGACATCATCAACGATTATGTGAAAAACTCACTTCACTGTCAACTTAAAAAAAAATAGCAATTACCACCCTGCACATCACCTGGGCTCTACCACTTGCTTTGTGCAAACCATTTCAAAATGCCGAACTGGTTTGAACCACTTTGAACCAGGTTAAAAGTGATTAAAATGAGAGAAATCAGTTCAAAAGTTCAAAGAGGTCCAAAAGGTACAAAAGTTCAAGACCTGCAAAATAAGAAGGCTTTGATAAAAATAAAATGACTAGGGACTCAGACTAACTTAGGGAATCTTATGGACTAGAGACAAAGAGATTTTCTTGCAAAGGAAGGTCAAAGCCAATGGTTTGAAATAAATTTAACAGATGGCGACTCTTAAAAACACTTGAACTAACATTGGCTATGACTGGGGACCAAGTTTCTTGAAACAAGGAGAACTCATAACTTAGGTTAACCTTGAACATAAAAGAGAGAGAAGGAAATACATAATAAAATGAAGGAACTGAAAACAAAACGAAAGGGATGAAACAAAAAGCAGAAAATGGAAAGCATGTACAAGGAAAGGAACAACTCCATGAAAACTTAAAAAGATTAATATCTTGTCCATTGTATGTAAATGATATTATCTATCAATCTAGATTCTTCAGCTTGTATTCATTTAAGCCTATTTCCTCATGTATGATGAAAGGTCCCTTCCATAAAGACTCAAATTTATAGTGAGCTCCTTTAGCTACTCTACATTTTTCCCATAGAAATACCTCGTCACCTTTCATGAACCTTCTCGGTCTCATCTTCATATCAAATATTTTCTTCAATTTCATCTGATGGCTAGTTATATGATATACCAGCCTTTCTCTTTCTTCTTCAAGCTTACTCAAATATAATATTCTCTTTTCCAAAGCATCCTGAAAGTGTTCCTCTTCAATTGTTGATTGCAACTTAGCTATTGATAATTCAAGTGGCACAGAAAATTGTGCTCCAATCCCATATACCAATTCAAAGGGTGTCATACCTATAGCTCTTTTAGGAGTGATTTGGTCATCACACATTGCTTCATATAGTTTCTTATACCAATATTTCACATTTGCGCTCACTATCTTTTTCATGATTGCCACTAAGTTATTGTTTCTTGACTATGCCTGACCATTTCCCTGAAGAAAATAGTCAGAGGAGTGGGCTAAAGAAACACCATGGTCATAATAGAAAGGTAGTCAATTCCTAAGATGAAAATTATTTTTCATTATCAGCAACTATCTTTTGAGGCACTCCAAATCGGACTAGAATGTACTCTCTCATAAAATCACACACCACCTGTGAACTACTCTTTTGGTAGGAATGAACTCAACCCATTTAGTAAAGTAGTCAGTTACTGTGAGTATATACGAATGACCTGCACTTGAGACTGGGTTTATAGGACCTATAAAATCTAAACCCCACTACTTTAAGGGTTCCTTAACCACCACTAGTTTCAAAGGAAGAGCATCAAACTATTGTTTTCTCATGAAAATTTTACATTTCTCACAATCCCTCACATATATATTACTATCTCTAAATATCCCTTGCCAATAAAAGGAATGTTTTATTATTTTTAATGCTGTCATAATAGAGCAAAAATTTCCCACACAAGCTTCATCGCAAAATGTTTTGAGAAGCTTCATTTGCTGACCCTTGTGAACACATCTTAGAAAAGTCTCACCAATACCCTTTTTGTACAAGACGCCTTGGGAAATAACATGCTTACTTTCTTTAAGCCTCAAATTTTTATTTTCTTGAGGGGTTAGGCTTGTAGAAATCTCCCCTTAAATCAAAAAGTGCTAAACATATAAGAACCAAGGATCAGTAAGGCTTACCAAAAATGCCAGAGGTTCCTATTTAGCACTATCTTCTGATGAACTTTCATTCTCTACTACCAGTTTGAAAAGTCCTCAACCTCCTACCATCTTAGTAGGATTCAAGGTAAGATCATATTCCTATATTTTAGCTACCCATGCTCCCCTTCTATTCCCTCAAATTTCCTACTGAGTCGGAATACTTTTTTACCATAGTATTTGGTACATACACTATCAAATGTGAATGTAGAATGTAGGATATGAACAGTTTGACAAATCTTACAACAACATATGCTTGTTTCTCAATGAGCGAGTATTTTAGGTCATGTTTCTTCAAGGGAATGCTCATAAAGGTTGTAGTAGCCTCTTCCCCACTTTCATTTTTCTAAGTCAGGATACCCGAGAGGGTATGTTCTGATCCATAACAATATATATTAAAGTCTTTCTTGAAATCTAGACTAACCAACATAGGAGCCTTAGCTATAGGATTCTTGATCACTTCAAATTCTTTTTTGCATTCCTCATTCCATATAAAATGTTTCTTTTCACTCATCACATAATTTATATTCTTAGTAATCTCTAAGAACTCAGGACTAAATTCTCTTAGGAAATTCACTTGGCCAAAGAAAGACCTCACTATGCTTCTATTCATGGTTAGTTCAAGTGTTGGATAGATTTTACTCTTTTCGGTTTGATTATTATGCCATATTTTGAAATGATGAGTCCCAAAATATTTCCGTCTTCAACAAAGAAAACTGATTTTTAAGATTCATAGATTTTTTTTTCTCTACATCTTTGTAGCACTACCTGCAAGTCTCTGAGGTGATTCTACATGTGGCTCAAAAATACTGTGAGATCATCAAGGTATGTTACTATGATTTTATTCATCAAGTCTCAGAAGGAGGATTTCATAGCCCTCTGAAATGTCCCCTTGACATTGATTAGACCAAACAACATTCGACTCTAAGCATAATTTCCCCAAAGAGTTATGAAGGTTGTCTTGTGTTGGTCCTCTTCTTCCATGCTTATTTTATTGTACCCTAAAAAACCGTCTAACATGGACATCATCTTGGAGCCAGATATTTTTTGAAGAACATGTTCCATCACAGGAAGAGCATAATTATCTTTAAGACTGGCTTGGTTGAGGTTGTGTAAATCCACATAGATCCTAATTTATCCATTTTTCTTGCACACGAGAACAATGTTATCTATCCACGTGGAGGGATGAATTGGATAAATTATCCTTTCCTTTAGCATTTTCTCCACTTCCTTTATTATTGCTTCTGAGACTATAGGGTTGTAGTTTCTCAACTTCTGTTGGAAAGGTTCTGCATCTGGCTTGAAACGAATATGGTTTTTAAAATGACCATTTCTGAAATTCTCGAGGTCTTCATATCCCTAAGTGAACATGTCTTTATAATTGAGCAGCATGTCCTTTAGTTTATCCCTCTCGAAAGGGGAACATGTTTTTCCCACCATAACCCATTTGGGTTCAAGGTCACTGCCCACATTAATTTTGTCATATTATTTTGAGGCTTCAAAATGTATAGGCATTTTTTTGACTGAATTGTCATCTATGTTTGAAAATAAATGTTCTAATGAGATTAGGGCTTTCATAATCTTATTTCCCTTTAGCTGAAGTACACAATCCTCATCATTCAAATAAGAACATGAATCGTTGCCAAAATTATTAGAACCTTCAAAATATAAATGTAAGAAGTATCTAGCATAAGCTAGGAACTCTTCAATTTGATGGTTAGGTAAGTGCAAGAAGTTGAGTCCACTTCTTGAGAAACTTTTTGCGCGTGAAAGCCACTTTTAGAAAAAGATGTTCTGTAAAGAATTTTTCCACCACATTAAAACCCATTTTGGATATGACACTACAACATTTTGGGTTGAATTTCGATGCCAATTTGCAACGGCACTACCATTTGTGTGTGATTTTTGTATTTTTTTTCAAGTGCCCCAGATGTTGTCATAATAGTGACGGTACTGTCAAAATTGCGACACCTGCATGATTATAAACAAAAGAAAAAAAGAAAAAGAAAGTCTCATTTTTAATTTAGCACAAAGGGCCTAACTGTGGAAGATTGGAATCTTCGTATATGGTAGCCACGACTTGATCAGGTAGGCATTTGAGCTTTGTATTCTCATTAACACAACTTCATTTTGATGACATTTGTTGATTTAATGGCAGAATAAGAATGTTAATACTAGCATTGTTGGCATTGTTAATACTAGCATTGTTAATATTGGAAATGTCTTGTTGGACTACATGCTGCAAGCTAGGGCATCGTGCATTATTTATGAGCTCACTATTTAATACTGACATTGTTTACATCTTTGCATTTTGAATGCTTGATTACCTGCAAGCTTTGAGAGCTAGGGCATCATTGCTATTACCATCAAGGCATTGTGTGAAGTGCTTGATCTCTCTTTATTTATTTTGCTATTGATATTCACTATGTGGTACTCCCCGTTTATGATAATTTCAAGAGGAAATGTCTTGATGGCTCGTAGGCTACAAGTTAGGGCATCATGCATTGTTTATTAGCTCACTGTTTAATATTGGCATTATTTACATCTTTCCATTTCGAATGCTTTATGATTCACGAGCTTTGAGAGCTAGGGCATCATTGCTATTACCTTCAAGGAATTGTGTGAAGTGTTTGATCTCTCTTTATTTGTTTTTTTGTTGATATTCACTATGTAGTACTCCCCGTTGATGATCATTTCATTAGGAAATGTCTTGATGGCTCGCAGGCTGCAAGCTAGGGCATCATGCATTGTTTATTAGCTCACTATTTAATACTAGCATTGTTTACATATTTGCATATGGAATGCTTGATGACCCGTGAGCTTTGAGAGCTAGGGAATTGTTTCTATTACCTTCAAGGCATTGTGTGAAGTGTTTGATCTCTCTTTATTTGTTTTGTTGTTGATATTAACTATGTGGTACTCCCTTTTTGTGATCATTTCATGAGGAAATGACTTGATAGCTCACAAGCTGCAAGGTAGGGCATCATGCATTGTTTATGAGCTCATTGTTTAATACTGGCATTCGTTTACATCTTTGCATTTGGAATGGTTGATGACCCGCGAGCTTTGAGAGCTAGGGCATCGTTGCTATTACCTTCGAGGCATTCTGTGAAGTGTTTGATATCTCTTTATTTGTTTTTCTATTGATATTCACTATGTGGTATTCCCCGTTTATGATAATTTCATGAGGAAAAACATGGTATCTTCTTTCCTTTCTATAGCATTCTTCTGAGTGCACATGTCCTATAGCATGGTTTTTCTTTCAGAAGTGTATGGCTTGACTATGCACATGTATAATTGTAGATGAGGATCGGTATAAGGATTCCATTCATTTCATTGCTTAGATCTTCTTGATCTAACCTCCATCTCTCTTTTCTTTGCAGGTTATGGATCATGCAGGAGCACACTGGATTCATACCCGGGTCAAAAATTCATCACTTCATGTAATGTCTGCTACCCTTATTATTTATGTTCATCCTCTTATGTATGCATGTACTCTTGCATATTCTTGTGAAATTTGGCTATAATCACAGCAGCCCAGTTGATTTTATCTTTCAGTTCCTTTCCTTGTATCTAGTATATACAATTTATTTGGCATATATATAGTATATACATGCAATCTTTAGATGCAGAAATTTGTTTTCCTTTACATGTATCTTTTCATGAAATGAACACAAATTAAACAAGATCATCTAATAATGCAAACTAGGGTACTGTAGTCACTCATCTAGTAATTAGGTTACCAATG
>MU223289.1:143196-162894 GCA_018584345.1 Thuja plicata
ATATACATACATACATACATACATATATATATATATATATATATATATATGATGTTATTGTTGTCATTGCATGCTTGCTATTGTTGTGCACCATATATTGTTTTATCAATACACTATTTATTTCATTTAGACCGTGACTAGCTTGGCAATTGTAATGTATTTTCTGTTATTGGATCAATGTTGCCATGCTGTTGAGGTTGTAGATGCATTGAATCATCACTGCCATTCTATTTTGATAGCATGCAGTGTTTGACCTCTCTTTGTTTGTTTTGTTGTTGATATTCACTATGTGGTACTCCCTGTTTATGATCATTTCATGAGGAAATGTCTTGATGGCTCACAGGCTACAAGCTAGGGCATCATGCATTGTTTATGAGATCACTTTTTAATACTAGTATTTGTTTACATCTTTGCATTTGGAATACTTGATGACCCATGAGCCTTGAGAGCTAGGGCATCGTTGCTATTACCTTCAAGGCATTGTGTGAAGTGTTTGATCTCTCTTTATTTTTTTTTATGTTGATATTCACTATGTGCTACTCCCCATTTATGATCATTTCATGAGGAAAACATGGTATCTTCTTTCCTTTATGCAGCATTCTTCTAAGTGCACATGTCCTATAGTATATTTTTTCTTTCAGAAGCGTATGGCTTCAATATGCACATGCATAATTGTAGATGAGGATCTGTAATAGGATGTCATTCATTGCTTAGATCTTTTTTATCTAACCCCACTCTCTTTTCTTTGCAGGTCCTGGATCATCACAGGAGCACACTTGATTTATACCCAGGTCAAAAATTCATCACTTCAGGCAATGTCTAGTACCCTTATTATTTATTTTCATCCTCTTATGTATGCTTGTACTACTTGAATTTTCTATAATAGACGAGCAAACCAACAATTGTTTTCTCCAAAGTACTATTTTTCTCCAATAGTTAATCCTTTGTTTCGCTTTCCAAAGAAACGTTTTCAATCCTCTAGTCTCACTTTCCAGTGTTTGGTACTCTTTCCTTCGCAAATTGTGGAAATATCAATCATCTTATTAAACAATTTTAGTGTTATGCTTGCTATTGTTGTGCACCATATATTGTTTTATACATTGGTTATTTCATTGAGACCATGAGGTTGGAATTTGTAATGTATTTTATGTTCTTGGATCAACTTATTTTTCCCTTGAGCTAGGGCATCATAAAATTTTATTATTTTCATTGTATGCTTGTTGTTGTTGTGCACCATATATTGTTTTATACACTATTTATTTCATTGAGACGTGAGCTTGGCATTTGTATTATATTAGTTTTTATTGGATCAATGTATTTTTCCCTTGAGCTCGGGCATCATGCAATGTTATTGTTATCATTATATGCTTGTTGTTGTTGTGTGCACCATATATTGTTTTATACACTATTTATTTCATTGAGACCGTGAGCTTGGCATTTGTAATGTATTTGTTGTTATTGGATCAATGTATTTTTCCCACTTATTCATTATGTTGGCATACTTATTCACTATTTTCATTATTGTTACATTGTTTTAGGTCTTCTCAATGGATAGAAAATTTGGTATTGAAGGTTGTCATTTGGAGTCCTTGGAAGAACACTGCTCTAGATTATTTAATGTGCGTGATGATGACATCAAACATGCTATTCTCTACCTCCTAAAACATAATATTGATGGCTCTTATGTACACGATGGGGTGATCTATAAACTAGTATTTTCTACTCTCTTTGAAGTTATCGGTCAATTAGAATGGGTCTTGAAGGTGGTTAATCATGTGGTTGTTTCCAACAATTCAAAAAAATTTGCACAGGGGATTCGAACCATCAATCCAAATATTATCTCTGGCAAGCTTGGATCAATTTTTGATAATAGAGCTGGCTTTGGAAATAAAATGGTGGAGGTGTGAGAGGTGTTCAAGCTATCTTGCATAATGATGACTACATAGCTATGAGTATCGTCCATGGTCACAATGAATATTTTTTCACTTGTGACAATAAGAATGTTATGATGGACTACTTCTTTGGAGTTGGCATTTTTGTCAATAAACTAGGTCATCTTTAGATCAAACGTAGACATGAAACTTACATGTTTAACATAATGTTTGGAATACTCTTATTTGTAAATATTTTTGTTGATACATAATCAGGGTCTAGATATCCATATGTTAATCATCATTACAAAAACTTATCTAGCTAATAAACTTTATATCCTTATGCATTATGATGTTGTGATTTTGCCTCTTTTTTTTACACAATGAATGGTTGTATGTAGCTCTAATTGTTTATTGTCTACCATGAAATGTTTATCATATGTATCATGTGAGTACTTATGTAAATCTGATTATCAAAACTTTTCATTATCTTGTGATATTGCTATCTGGATTCAAGTGTATAGTTTTTTGAGTCAAACTCATTGACTCATGTTTTATCCATGAATTTGACATGCACAAATTGCTTATCATGTATAAAACAATATATGGTGCACAACAGTAGCAAGCATGCAATGATAGAAATAACATCATATATATATATGTGTGTGTGTGTGTGTGTGTGTGTGTGTGTGTGGTACTCCCTGTTGATGATCATTTCATGAGGAAATATCTTGACGGATCATAGACTACAAGCTAGGGCATCATGCATTGTTTATGAGCTCACTGTTTAATACTGGCATTGTTTACATCTTTGCATTTGGAATTCTTGATGCCATTGACTCATGTTTTATCCATGAATTTGACATGCACAAATTGCTTATCATGTATAAAACAATATATGGTGCACAACAGTAGCAAGCATGCAATAATAGCAATAACATCATACATGTGTGTGTGTGTGTGTGTGTGTGTGTGTGTGTGTGTGTGTGTGTGTGTGTGTGTGTGTGTGTGTGTGTGTGTGTGTGTGTGTGTGTGTGTGTGTGTGTGTGTATATGGTACTATGTGGTACTCCCTATATATATTTGTTTTGCTGTTGATATTCACTATGTGGTACTCCTTGTTGATGATCATTTCATGAGGAAATATCTTGATGGCTCACGAACTGCAAGCTACGGCATCATTAATTGTTTATGAGCTCACTGTTTAATACTGGCATAGTTTACATATTTGCATTTGGAATGCTTGATGCCATTATTTTTTTATTTTTTCCTTTTGTTCTTCATGGGCCATTATTTTTTATACCCGACTACATCTCCCATTAAAATTTCATCAAAACTTTTCATTATCTTGTGATATTGCTATCTGGATTCAAGTGTATAGTTTTTTTAGTCAAACTCATTGACCCATGTTTCATCCATGAATTTTACATGCACAAATTTCTTATCATGTCAAAAAAATCATTGATGTGTCGATAATGAATTGCAAGAGTGTAGGTGACACATGGTTCAACTCCAATTCATACAATTGGGAGTACCCGGGAAAGTGAGTAGACTCTAAATATCAATATTTTGGCCACAAATATAATAAGGATGAAGCATGATGAGGAATGGAGATAGAAAAGAATAAATTAGCCGCACATGTAGTGGACATGGAAAAGGGTATAGTAGAGCCTGATTGTCTTTCTCAGGTAGTCCCAATTGTTTCAAGTGGAGATGAAGTAATGAGAGGAATTGTCGAAACATCAACAATTTTTGTGAGATTAGTTTGTTAACCGCAGTTGACACAAGGAAATTTGTTAATGTCAAACTATACACTTGAATCTTGATAGCAATATCACAATTTGATATTTCCCCAACTGTAGATGCCTTTACATGCATTTCAATGTGTGTTAAGGACTAAAAGTCCCAATCACAACTATGTATATGGTTTCCATCAAGTGCAATTAGGACGTTGCATTTATATGTACTATAATTGACAATAGTCATTTTCCAATTTGATTTGAGATGTTGTCTACATGATTAGTATGTTTCTTTTTATTGCAATTATAATTAGTATGAATGAAGAAAATAACCAACTAAAAAAAATGATATGTTGGAATGACAGTGCAATATTTATCGATATAGCGTCAATGGCTTCGGTCAATGTGCCTATGTGCCAATGTGGTGCTGGCCCTTGTGTGTTGAAGACGTCACGCACAACAAGTAATCTTGGGCGTCCATTTTGGGGTTGCCCAAATAGGAAAAAGGTCTGGATATAGAATTATATTTTAATGTTTAAAAGTAATGTGACATGTTATAATCATTTTAGGAAGAACTGATGTAGATTTGGTATTGTAGGGAAATAGTGGATGTCAATACTTTTGATGAATCGATGAAACCACATTTGCATCTACCCCATCTATGTCTATACCTGATGTAGGAAATGAGTGCAACTTGTGCAAGGCTCGAGAGGCAGCTAGTGTCACCGAGATTGCTTCAATGGTGAAAGCAAAAATCATGTTTATGTGATGCCTTCTTTGTGTAGTTTGTGCACTACTTTGTTGGGACCATATGCATAAATGTGATTAACAGAGGGCTATTGTAGATACTGAAACTTTTTTAGAATTTCATGTAGATACGTTAGACATATTTTGATAAACTCGTGAGCTTATTGTTGTTTATGACTTCGTTATGATTTTCTATATCTTGGATGGGTTTTTGTAAATTTTATCCTTGTTCCTTTTAGAAGTGTATGGCTTCACTATGAACATGCATAATTGTAGATGAGGATCAGTAATAGGGCGCCAGGAATCGCTTAGATCCTTTGGATCTAACCCCATCCTTTCCTTCCTTGCAAGTTTTGGATCATACAGTCCAACATATTGGATTCAACCCCGGAGACATTGCCAAGGATCACCCAACTTCATAAAACAAGAACAGAAATAGCCCAACTTAAAAGTACAAGACACACAAACCTGTTTAGTGATCATATTGTGATGATGGTGGAGTCTGATGCTGCTTCAATGACATCAGGCAGTGAGGAAGTGATGATGGTGGAGTATGATCTCTTCTATAAACACGTCACATTCCATAAGGTGTTAGAAGGCCCAGATGGGCTGAAATTCAAGCAAAAGGCTCTGGAGGCTGCTAAGTCTTTTGTACACCTTTTGCTTGGTAATTTGAAGCCATCGATGGAAACTTACAATCCTAAACAATTAGTATACCAATGATGGCTTCATAATTATTAAGTGAAAGGGAGTTCTCTGATCTAGAACCCCCTTTGGTGACGATCCTATGCAGTTCCACATAGACACGACATGCTCCTTAGAAGACTTTTAATCTCACAACAGCTGAGAAACATAAATGTAGGCACAAAATTTTCCCAGCCTTGCTGAAATTCTAGTTCCACTTTATCTATTCAAGACCATAATTGTACATTGAATTTATGCCCATCTAGGGCCTTCTAACACTATCTATTCTATGCAGTTGCACGTGCATTCTCGATTTAGAGTGGGAAAATCTTATTTTGGATGCAAGGGAGAGAAGCCAAACACATAAAGAACATGCACATAAACACGATAGCTGGGAAACATAAATGTAGATATCACAATAGCTGAGAAACATAAATGTAGATATAATGGTCATAATTGTTTGGAGACACAACATAATTGAGTGGTATACCCAAACAATGCAACACAACCACTACTCCTCCAGTTCTAAGTTGGCACTACAGGATCCAAAAACCATAGATAAGGAATAAATTTAGAGAGCACAAGAGGGTTGTAATGACCAAAATAATATAGGATCCCTATATTATTTTGGTTTGCGAGGTTTAGGGTTTAGGGTTTGGGACAATCTATAAATTTGACGTCTATTTGAACGTCATGTCGCTTAGCCGATGTGGTTAAATTTTACGGGCAAGTAATAAATTTGGGATATGGTTAAGATCGCAACATAGTTTGCAAAGCGTCTAAAAATTTGGGATATTGAAGGCAATGACCTCCTGAAAGCATATAAATTGCAGAGCATATAATAAAGGGTTGCTGGTATTTTTTTTCCATTATTTGTGTAAACATGTTGTTGGTCACATGCGACCTCACCACAAATCGAATACACTGAAGAACAAACTGCCTTCAAGGCAAAGTCCAAGTGAAATAACATTGGTGAAATAGATGGCTCCTTTTAATGACCAGAATTTGTTTTTAGACCATAAGCATAAGATATAGATACACCCCAAATGTACAAAAATGTAACAATAATAATCATCGATTCGAGGGAATATTATAATTTGTTTATCTCGTATGAAATTGGAATCAGCATTGCATTTATTTCTATTTCTTTTTTTAAGGTAAACTTTGTGCAATCATATCTCCAAGGAATTTTTTTTTTAATGTGTATTGAGGTTTAGAGGACAAAAATTTGTAGAATCCTTATTTTTTTGATATAGAACTTAAAAGCTAGAATCGAGAAAGTTAATACTTTCATGATGACTCAGCTCTCTATTTATTCTATTGAGTTGTACATGTAGATTTAAAATCTAACATAAAATACAAAATCAATTTAAAACACCAATATATTTTATTGTTACAATATTTATTACATTACCATTCATCTTACTACAAATCTTACATTTTTTATCTACATAAACAATACAACAAGACAGTCTTTTATAGAGGTTGCAACCTCTAAAAACACAACAGTTCACTACATGACCAATAAAGAAACTTCTAAAACATCTAAATTGTCATTTATGAAAATTTACTAAAATCACTAACACTAATTTTGAATATCTTTCTAAAAGCTCCAACTACATATTTTACATTACCTCTTTTGTTTCTAGTTGCACGCTTACATGATTATCCAGCAACTGGATCGCTAAACTTCAACGCCCTTGTTTGTCTAAACTGATTTGGACGGTTGCAACCTCCAACTCACACCCTCTATCATAAAAGATATGTATTATTTAGTAGGTTGGAAATTGTTTAACAAATTTTAAAAACACTCCAATATCCTCTAGAGATGATACTAATTGTTTAGACAAAATTGTCGTAGTACTCAATCATTTTTCAAACTTTCTATTTTCTAAGATCTAGATCTAACATTTTCAAAACATTTGAAAACCTTATCTGGATGTTTACCTTACTTCTCTATTTATGAAAGTTTTTCCTCTTTTTAATCCGAATTAAGAAGTCCATCCCAATTTTTCAACCATTTCCTGACCTAGTTGCTACCTCTTCTAGTATAGTAAAGAGAAACATAAACAGCTAATTCTATGAGAATTGTTAAGACAAGAAGCTCATGCAAAAATGAAATCTATGATAACATTTCTCCATAACCTCTTCTCAGGCACATAGCATACATACTATGAAATTCAATAAATTATAGAGATTTTATAACCAAAAATATGCTTCAAACCAAGAAATTAAATTTAAACCCATTCCTATTTGTATTACTGTGATTGTCTTCAACATTTTGTACACTCATTTTACTTTAACAAAAATAATGAACAATAATTCAACAACATTAGAGGCTGAAAAGAACAAAAAACACATAGAGATAATAATAAACATGCCTGATAGTAATTCAACTACACTAAAATGGAAGACAAATATCAAAAACCTTTTGCAAATGAACATGATTGGTAATTTCCCTTCTGCTGGAATACATAGGGAAGGCCGACTTCAGACGGTTTCACTCCATGATAAAAAAAAATATTATATAATTGCTCCCAAGTTCAGCACAAAAAAACAAGCCTCTCCTCCGTGCAACAATCAAAATTATCACTATCAGTATCATTAAATAAATGTATTTCCTATCACTAACATTGGAAGAATCCTCATTCGTGTGCAATTGATTATACAAGTCTTCAACCTTGACCCCTAGGAACTAATTCACCTAATGATGATGGTTGTTGACATCCAACACCAGCATGTCAATGGAGTGTTTGATTTTGCATATTTTATAGCTAAGAAAAAATATTAAAAAATGGTATCTATGAAAACTAATTATAAGAGCCCATCTCTTAGACATGTTGTTATCTCCAAAGAAATGTGGAGTATGAACATAACACGCGAAATGTTTGAGCAAATACACGATACACATGGCTTGCTCGATAGAATGCCTTAAGTAAATCTATATATGCCGCGATGGATATACTTGTATAGTGTGGAAACATAATATGCCAAGTATCTTTCCTTGTGTGGAAACCTTGGTACAGGAACACGCATCGGGTGGATCTTTCACTGATTATATTTGCGACAGAGATACTTTAACTATCATTAGGGAATTAATATTCCTCCAGCCGTCTCAACTCTCGCTTACTCACACAAATCCCTACAGAGGGAGAAAGACATATGTGTCGCATATTGTATCTCATTTTCTCAGTGCCAACTGAGATTGATTCAGTCGAGACACATGCTACGTCTTTCATATTACCGTCAACTATCCAAAACTATACCATATAGATATAAGATATATCGCATCATCTGGTATGAGCGATATTAATTCAGAATCAAATATCTTGATGTATTTAAAAAATAGACTTTCCTATTTCTGCCTTAATTCCCTTCCATAATAGGGATTCGGTTTCCTCCTCAAACTGACTACCCATAAGATCTTCCTTCAAGAGGTTAGGCCTTATAGAAGGAACCTAGCTCTGATACCATGTTAAATTCAAATCAGAACTAAATGACTTTTAATTTTCTTATATATAATCTCAATATATGTTATTTATATATAATCACAATATATTTATTTATTTATTACAGATATAATAACAAATATATATAAATATATTAATGTCATTGTATTGCAGATTGGATAAATGAGATTTATTGTTTGTTGTATATATTTCCTTTTATCAATCAACAATAAACGATATATACTTATGAGACATGTCATTATAGAGACATTTCTCCTGGAGGAGACATGACTCTATAATACCATGTCTTTTCATTTAACCTTTTCTTAACACCTGATAATGATTAATCGATGTTTTCAATAATACCTGGTAGTATTACCCGTTGACTGCATTTGATATAATATCGATGCCTTTTGGTAGCTGATCGGTATTATAACCGATACACATTGGCCATGTTTATTTCATATAACAATATAATTGGTGCATTAATATAACCGATGTTAATCGGTATCAAAAACAATTTATAATATAATATCAATGTTAATGTTTGGTTATTCAATCAAGTTTAATTTAAATATAAATTTATGTATGTATATTAATATATATGGTAATAACAATATATATATATATATTATAATTATCATATATATTAGTATTCATACATAATGTAGTACAATTTTATATATATTATATAATTCTTTTATCTGATCGAAGCTATAAACATCAACAATTCTGGACTATCCTTAAATATCTTGTAGAAATGGTGTTTAATCTCATATATGTAGGACATGCACACAATGGTATAAAACGATCACGTGTGTGGTTGATTGATGTTGATGAAGCTATGATGCAAGATGATAACAAGTTCGCAAGTAAGAAATGACTACAAGCATTCTCTAAAATTGCAATAGTCATGTGATGGAGTCAAAATGGAAGGTAAAATCTTCTTTTAAAGAAGTCCTCAAGAGAATCAAAGGGTTGGGATTAAAAGGTTAAAAAATTAAAGGATAAGATAATAGGGTAGGGGGAAATGAATAAGATTAAGAGGTTAATTTGAATGAAGGGACGTGATTATGTGATAGGTGGGAGTTATGTAAAGATGTTGAATATTGGTAACACATAACTGAATTCAATAGACCTAGAAATGTTTTGAAAAGGAGACATAAAAGATGAATTAAGAAATGTGTGATATTTGTCACATGCCTACTAATTGATATTTTGATCCATGTGAATGAGCTATAGGGTTGAGATTATAAAAAAGGATAATAAATTAATCAATTAAATAAAAGTATTTATATAATTAATTGCGTACCACACACAACAAGAAAAGTGTTAGAATGTTTGTTTAAGAGGCCTACCACCTTAGTTATACCACCCATTTTGGTGTTTCCACCTCCATGGTCAACCAAATAGATAGATATGATTGTTGCTAATAGAATAAATGATGGATACATAAAGAAAATGTTCAAGATACTAAGAATGCTAATAAAAAAAGAGTAAGTAGATGTAACATAACTCCTCTTCAAATCTATTAAGTTTGGGCTTGGTGGATTAAATGCAAGAAAAAGCTTGTATGTGATGAAAGGTGGTGGCGTAACAATGTGAGGTGGCCAACAAGCTAGAAGAATGTTGTATGAGTTGTTGAAATATTGAAGATATGTATAGATAGCTCAAGAGATTTTATGAATGACTAAGAAGTTTGAAAATAATACAAAGGCATTATGTGATGAAGAATTACATGGGTTGTGATTTATGACATTATATTTTTCCCCTAGTTTAGCGAGCATGTCATTAGTAGAATACAATATAAAGTAAACAAAGAGATTTACCAAGGTACAAAGGTAATGAAGAGTCTTCTACCCATGTGGAGCTTCCCCTAGGGAAAGGACCTTATCATTATGGGTAGAAAATTTTGTTATGTTAGATAGCCACATGATAGGGTGGTTAGAGATTGCACTGGTACGAGTAGCAAGATATGTTATGCAAGATAGTCATATGATAGGGAAAAATATTTGTACGATACAAGTAGAAAGTTGTATTATGCTAGATAGTTGTAGGATAGGGTGAAAGATTGACAGTGGTTTGGCGCCCACAAAGACTGATAGTCGATTAGCTCCCGCAAAGGTAGATACAATAGATTGAAAACTTCTAATTATCCAATAGGCTATTATTAAATGAAAACCTCTAGGTTTTCATCATGTCGAATGCCTGAGAAATTATCGGAAACAATTTTGTCCCTATTTTCATAGTGAGAAATTGGCGAAAACAATTTCGTCCCTGTTGTTGTGTAGGTGAGAAATTTATTTATGCCATTATGGGTGGAATTGATGTTTGTTGCTTCATTGTAAAGAGTTGTTGAGGGAAGACAATATCAGGCTTATATGGAGAAATTTCTTAATTTCTACTTTTGTAACCATCTATATGTATGGAGAGGACTCAATAGTTGAATACTCTAATTCCATGCTTCTCAAAATCCCACCATGTGGAAATTTCAAATCGCTCCCATTTTTTTATAGTAGTTTTCTTTCAATTCCCTTGCTTATAACTAAGGTTTCAAGGCCACAACATTAAATATTATGCCACATCAACATGTTTTTGGCCAAGGCATCTAAAAAGGCCTACAAAAAAGTGAAACGGATACTTGTGCATTAAGTCATGTTTTATGCATACGATTTGTTACTTTTTCGATCTTAGGAATACGTTTCATTCAATTACAAATACTCATTATCAACAAAAACAACTTTAAAGTCACAACTATTAATATAATATTATGGAAAAATTTGAACATTTGATCAACAAGTACTATCACAACTATTCAAACACAATATTTGAATTACAATCAGTTATAACAATAATTACCTAGCCAAAACTTTTATATTCATCAATCATCTTTTTCCATATTTTCCCGCAAAGAAATGGGACATAACAAACCTCCCTCCCATACCTTTCCCACCTTTCACCGTGCCCCATTTCCCAACTCACTAATTCTATAAGGGCCCGTTTGGTTGGGGAATTGGAAAATGAAACAAATCATGGTTATCCATAGCCTGGTTATGCAAACCCTGGTTTTCATTTTTTGGGACTGTTTGGTTGACCTGGAAGATGGATTTGTAAAACCACATTCCAGCAGTTAAATCGATGCAGCGCTCCGGACCCGACAAGATATATAAAAAAATTTAATCATACAAACCTTGGAGTGCATTGGACCCGACGGCAAAGTTAAAATGGCTTTAATCTCTATGAAAACCATGGAGATGAAAGTCATTCCACCTCTTTAGCAAGAATTTGGACATCCACATTTTTGCACAAATGGGGATTTGCAAATCCATATTTGCATTCAATTTAGAGGTCACCAAACAAGGAATTGCACCCCATAACCGGGTTATGGGCTGCATAACCCGGTTATGGGGTGCAACCAAACGGGCCCTAACCGTGTGCATATGTCCACGGTTTGTACGCCTGGTATCGTAACATATTCTCCTTCCTCTGCCTCCCCACTCTCAATTCTCTCCCTCACCACGTCCTCGGCTTCGGTGGAAGAACTCACCACACCAAAGTGCCAGCGCAGAGCCTCAGACTGCTCTCAACACACCACACGATAGCTGACGTGGATACCCCATGGCATCCGCAAACCTCTCGTCGAACAGAGCAAAAACCATATTTTGGGCTTCATATTACCCGCTAAACTTATCCATTTCCTGATGCCCTAAACTTAAACTCTGTGGAATGTTTTTGATGCCCATGCGTGTACTCCAATGTCATGCCACACAACAAAATGCACCCTTTTCTCCTCTTCTGTCCATTTTTTGTAACCTTACCTGCAAATTTACATAGTTCAAACAAACTCTAATTTTGACAGACAAAATGAATGAATGCTTTCGGTTTAGGGCTTACTAGTAGCAGAATCTGATGGGCTCCAGAATGAATAAAGAGATAGTGTACAAAAAATAGGTGTTTGAGATGTTGTATTGGGCGTGAATGAAGTTGAGATGCCGGATTGCTACTTGATTAGATGACTATGTAGATGAATGGTTGATATTTACAAATGACTGTGCCAGACGATTGCAAAATTTATAGCCATTAGATCTTTGATTGTTTTTTTCTTTATTTTACCACAGCATATAAATTAAAAAATATAACCTTTGGAATGACCGCTCCACTTACCACAGTACTATAAACTCGTGAGAAACGACAGGGCAACAGACAAATTCAACCTGATTTGACAATTTGATAGCATATATTAATTAAAAAACAAACAATATGCACATAATTTTTAATTAATCGACATAGATATTCCTTTAATATTAATTAAAAACAAAACTAATTTTTTTTGTATTATATATAAGAGGATCAAAAAATAAACTGTAAGGTTCCAGCTAAGTTACAACAGCTCGAGTTTCAACCACAACGGAGGCAAAGCCTCACAAAATATAGTCACATCGGTAAACACAAGATTTTAAAAGCCGAACAAAGCAAGGGAACCAAACATAGGAACTAGTGTAAAATATCACTGTGGGTGTCAACCCACGCCGTCCAACCCATAGACCCCTCCATCCAAACTATGTTCTTCAGCTCCTGGATTTGAGTCAACATAAGATTCTGATCTTTCTTAGATTTGAGGTTCTTTCTGATCTCTTTATTGAGTTTTTTGCAAGCATTCTCAAATGTCTGATAGTCCTCCATATTCCTTCTCCACTCATACGGATGCTTGAGCTCGTACATAAAGAAGGTAGCATGACCATTTTTCAGAAACCTCTTCAGCTTCTCCTTGTCCATCATCATAGTAGTATGGACCTGCACAAAAATTTTAAAATGAGTGAGTCTAAGAAATGATTCAGTAAGAACCCTGGAGTTGCCCTGATACTTTTCCTCATTCCTGCATTTCCAGATCAGCCAAAGAATATTAGAGGAGAGGATATTCCAAAATAGATTAGTATCATTTTTAATACAATTAATATTACCAGTGATAATTTCCAGAATTTGCACATTAATAGGATAAGTAATGCCAAACATATTCCAATTTTTTTTGCAAAAATACAGTCCAGAAGGATATGTCTGCCGGTTTCAGGGAGCCTACATAAGCTGCAAAATTCATTCATGTGCTTATCCCTTCTAATCAGTAATATGTCAAGAGTGGCCAACCATTTAAAGCACTTGATTTTTGGTTCAATGGTGCCTTTCCACAATTTATCAAAGAGTTTACTCCAAGTTTTGATATCAAGGGAGGAGTACCAGACAGAGTTGACATGGCCGATGATGGAATTGTTATACCCAATAACCTTGTAAATGTTTCTGGCCTTGATTTAGGATAGAACAACTCCATCAGGCCATTTACAATTTAGGAAAATATGAGAATCAACCAGGCACACAATAGGCAGGTTATAAGTTGCCCTGACAATCATGTTATAGGTTTTCTTTTGAGAGGAAGGGATACCGAATCTGCTCTTAAGGTCATCCTAGCTGATAAGTTTATCATGCTCAAATAGGGCAACTAATTGAGAGATGCCAAGACTATTCCAAAGCCGTGTAGAACACCCTTGGGAAAGGGCAAGGGGTTTACCAGATAAGTCAAGATTCCACCAAATAGATATTTCACCATATACATGTTTATCATCATGGAAATCCTTATTGGTAATATGATTTCTGACTTGATCCCAGGCTTTCCATATGGTTTTGAAGACAACCGACCCTTGAACAGCAATAGGGAAGTCACCAAGAATCAAATCACTAAAGGGGAGATTCTTCCAAATTTTAGCATTTTTAGGGACACCCCTTTCAATATTATGCCTAACAAGGATTTTCCATGGATCATAACCATCCATAGAATGAAAAATCCATTTGGCAGCCAAAGCCACCCCTTGCGTTTTAAAGTCCTTAAGCCCCAAACCCCCCAAGAGTTTATCTGTATGGCACCAGGCCCAATTGACAATATGCATTTTTTTATTCCTTTACCATCAGACCATAAGAAGTTCCTAACCGCCTTTTGAATTTCTAGAATCTAATGGTTGCTGAACATCCAGGCATAAGAGAAATATATGTTATAAGATGAGAGAATTTTTCGACAGATCTGAACTTTGCCAGCTAAAACAAGGATTTGTTATGCCATTTGCCCAATTTATTAGTGATCTTGTCCTTAATCTAGAGCCACATATCCTTGAGGGAAGGTTCAATAGAGAAAGGAATGTCAAGATACTTGACAATCATATGCGGGCCACCCCATTGAAAGTTGTGTTGTTTAAACCAATCGGGAGGTTTATCCACCCTACCAAGGCTAATGGATTTGGTTTGGGAGATCCGAGCTCCAGATATGGCACAAAAACATTTAAGTTTGGTTTGCAGGGTATCAAAATTGCTAGCATTGAATTCAAAGAAAATGGCAGTGTCATCAGCGAACTAGGAGTTGATAAGTTCATCATTATTGGGGAGGGATATACCCTTAACAACAGAAGATAAGGAGTTATCCCTGAGAATGTAATATAAAGCTTCAGAAACAATAACAAAAAGGGCAGGGGCTAAAGGACAGCCTTGTCTAATGGATCTCCCAAGGGGGAAGGGCTCCGAAAGAGAGCCATTAATATCAAATTGGGCAATGGCGTATTTTAGCAGAACCTGAACCAAATCGCAAAATATTTTAGGAAAACCAAAATCCTTTAACATCATGGATAAAAAACTCTATTCTATTCTGTCATAAGCCTTTTAAAGTCCAACAGCAACATGGCCGAATTCTAATGAGAGCAGGAAGCCCAATTCATGGCTTCCTAGCTGGTGATGAGATTCTCAAGAATAAATCTACCCTTAGTGAATCCCGTTTGGGTAGCACAGATAAATTTAGGCAAGATATCCACAAGTCTCAGAGCCAAAATTTTAGCTAATATCTTGTAAGAAACATTGAGGAGAGTGATTGGCCTCCAATTCTTAATGAGAGCTTTATCCCCATCCTTGGGGATAAGTTTAATGATACCTCTATTTATAGTAGAGCCAAGGGATCCATTAACAAGGGCTTCCGCATAAATATTTTGAAGATCTTTAGAAATCCATCCAATGTTAGCTTTGAAGAATTCCACAGGGAGGTCATCCAGCCCAGGGGCCTTGTCGTTGTGGAGAGAGTTAATAGCCTTCTCAATTTCCTAAAGAGAGATGACTTTAGACAACAGATCAGCATCGTTACTAGAGATCATAGTAGGGATCAGGGGGAGGCATTTGTTTCTCATGATGTCAGCCTCTTCAGAGTCCTCAGAGGTAAAAAGGTTTTTGTAGTATCCAGCAAAGGCTTTTTTAATGCTATCCTGGTCGGAAATTTCTTGATTATCAACTAAGATCCTATCAATCAATTTATTAGACTTCTTATGCTTGATGAGGTTAAAGAAAGACTTAGATCCCTAGTCACCATTTTGAAGCCAATGAGCCCAAGATCTACTCCTCTCTCCTCTAATATTAACTTGTTGATGTTTCCTGAGAGATTCTTTGGCAGAGATAACATAAGAGGTAAGATCAACATTTGCAGGAGAGGCTTGAAGATTGGCTTCACCAATTTGCAGATCGGATGAGAAAATTTTCTCAGAGAATCTATAGTCTTTGACCCTCTTTTGGCCAATGGTTCTTAATAGATTTTTCCATGCCAGCAGGTTCATCTCCCATCTATGAGCATGCGAGGAGGATGGGGAGTTATGGATATTGATATGTCGAATGATGGAAATGGCAGCTAACACATCTTCATCAAGGAGAAGACTAGAATTCAGAATAAACTTAGAGTTGGAGTTTCTAGGACAAGCAGGGGAATTAATGATGCTAATGCAAGCAGAGATAGGGTGATGATCAGAAAGGGCAGTAGAGGTGACAAGGACAGAGTTCCCCTGGCTATCAGGGAGGAAGGAAAAGAATTTTTTGTTGCCATAAAACCGATCAAGTCTGGAGTAAATTCTGGATATGCCTTGTTGACAGTTGCACCAAGTGTGCCATAAGCCAGGGTTATAATCTTTGTTACCGGTTAGGGGATCGAAGAGATTTTTTCATTTTTCATCCTATACCAGTGGGTTTTTTCCTGATCTTTCCAAGAAAAAGGGAGTCCTCCCAGTTTATCATCCTGAGACTCAACCATATTAAAATCACCTCCAACAATCCAAGGGACATTGGGAAAACTAGCCATCTAGTCCCAAAGTGTCGATCTCTCTTTATGATCATTCGGGGCATAGATGGTGCATATGTCGAAAATGGAATTGTTATAGTTGATGGTAATCCAGACGACCCTTTGACAAGGAGAGAAACCATAACCAGTAATACCATTGCCCCATTTGGGGTTAATAAGTAAAGCAGTACCTCTCTTGCCTCTTGGGTGGGTAGTATAGAACTTAAGAGCATCCTTCCAAAGGTAATTAAGATTAGAATCTAGGATAAAACCAACAGCCTTAATTTCTTGCAGCATCAGGAAATCAATAGAGCTAAAACTATCAATAAATCTTTTGATAACAAATTTTGTATCAGGGGATTCGAGACCCCTAATGTTCCAAGAGATAACATTCATGATGCAACTTGAGACAGGGAATCACGCTGATTTGTCACTCCTTCAGTAGGAGCCATGATAGCTAGGAGGGATTCTCCATTTTTTTAATTCAAGGAATTCTTATTTTTGGAACCTACAGGTCTCCCACGTCGTTTAGAGGCCTGAAGATTATGTTTAAATTCATCTTCATTGTCGAAAACAGCAGGGGATTGAGAGTCAACCTCCATGGAATGTTTAATCTGGAGGGGTATAGGGATGGATATAATATTCGAGGTACCGGCCGGAATGACTTCCAGTGAGCAATCATCTTCAATTTCTTGGAACATTTTAAGTGGGAGTTCATGATTGGGGCCGGTTAAGTTAAGCCTACCTGATGGTTCAAATATGGTTTTACTCGAGTGGGCAGAGTAAACTTGTATTTCTTGCGAATTGAGGTTAGTTAAACCAGGTGTAAGAGTTGGGATAATAGCCATAGGGGACACTTTTAAACTTGGGTCATTTTTAGGGATCCTTCTTCTACGTTTTTTGGTGACAATTTGGAAACCATCCTTAGTTAAAGTGTCATTGACCATGGCAAACAAATCTGGGAAGGAGACCGGTGTCGGGATAGAGAGAAAAGCAGGAGAAATGAGGTTCAAATCAGGAGAGCGACTCTCAGAGTGGACAGCTTTGGTTAAAACCTCCTCAGAAGATTTATCCTTAGGGATATTCACAGTGATGGGTTTGTCTGGTTGAGGATTTTTATTAAGAGAGGGTTTCTTTCTGATAATTGGGCAACCTCTCCTAAGGTGGCCCTCTTTACGACAAAGAAAACATGCATTCAAACCACCAAGAATTTCAATGGGACAGGTGAAGATGTCACCATCTATATTGACACTTAGGTCAGGTGAAAAATCTTTGCTAGGAATAAGTGAGATTAGAACCCTAGCATCCATATGGGGGACAAGTCTAACTGTTTCGCCCATACGAACAACCTTTCCAAAGGGTTCCAACAGTTGTGGGAGAAATCTCCATAAAAACGGAGGGAGATTCTTAACCAGAATCCATCGAGGGGCAAAGAGAGTGAGTACTTCCTCATGAACAGCCTCGGGAGACCAAGCAAGGGCACGGAAGGAAGAATTTCTTACTGTCCAATATTGTTTTTAAGGACTTCAACTTGAGAGTCATTGTTAGCGAAGAAAAAAACAAATAAGCCTTTCTGTATTTGTCTGCAGAACAAAATATAAAAACCAAAATTTGAAATCCAAAAATTTCCTCGGAGGCCATTTATCTACTTCAACAGTAGAAAAGAAAATCACAGAGTTATGAAGTCTATTCTTTTCTTTAGTAATTTCAAGAAGCATTTCAAGGTTGGGAGCAATGGAGAAGGGCATCAGAGCAGCCCCAAGATTCTTACCGTATTCAGAGGATCCATGTCCGGGATCCAAGACAAATTTGGCTTTGGCATCAATGGCGGTTCCAGAGCACGCAACCGCCTCAAAAAAGGATTTGGTGTTTGCCAAGTGTGAAGTTTTAGGGTTAGTTTTAATGGTATCGATAATGGGAGTAGAATGTTTAATCGCAGCAGGAGTGGGGAGTACGACCTCTGTCAGATGACAGAGGCCAGAGTTATTAGCAACAGTCATATTAAAAGCATTAAAGGAGAAGCCAAGAAAGCCCACACCTGGTTCATTCGAATCACCGGAGGAAGCCAGCTGCCAACCGCCGCCCAGGGAACTTTCGCCGGTAATCACCACTTCAACATCGTGTATAGGATTTCGCATCAATCACCGAAAACACGAGTCACACTGTCCAAGCCCGGAATCACAAAAAACCTCATGGATTTTTTTTCTGAAAACAAAACAATGCAATATTTCATTGACATGCATCCAAAATGTGGAAGAACAAACAACTCACACAATTATAAAATGGCCTTATGTTGCTAAGTAGTAAATATTACGTTACAATGTCTATTCTATTTTATGTTATTTTCCAGACATTAACTTGAATAATGTATTAATTTATATCACTAAACTAATATATATTTAAAATCTAACAAAATAATTTAACATTCTACATAATGCTCTCAAGTTTCATATTATACTAAAATAACAAGTTTATCGATAGTGTTTGTAGACATCGTTCCACTTAAGAGACAATTTCAATGTGTTTAAGTGAATTTACTATAGTAATCTATTCCCTACTAGTTCAGATACATAGTTCTACATGCTTAAATAATTTCATACACATATTTGAATGATAAAGGAGAACAATCATTTCAGACAATTCCATTATTTTAACAAGAGTTGTGCTACAGCAGGAGTCCAGCCTAATAGTAAAAAAATAAATATTGTTTGAATAGATTGAACAAGCATTGGCATAAGTAAATGATTGTAAATAATTATAAGAAGAAAACTAAAATAAAGTAATATAAACTAATAATTATTAAAGAGTAAATAAATTTATTTTAAAAATCTAATAAATTAATTTTATAAGTTTTAAAATAAAATTTAATCTTTTATAATATAAGAACATAGAATAATGAAATAGAAAATTAGAGGAAAGTGTTGTTTGAACATATATTTTTTATTTTAAATGAATAAGTACAATATTATTTTAAATCAATTGACTTAAATAATTTCATTTATATGATGACTTAAAATTTTCTTAATGAAGGAGATTAGGGATTATATATATATTTCAAAAAAATTATTAATTTAAAATAAAGTA
>MU223289.1:165921-178527 GCA_018584345.1 Thuja plicata
AGAGTGTAACAATTTGGAAATGGAGGGAATGGCGAAGGTTCGGAAGAGTGCGAATTCAAGAGCTTTGTGGCAGAGGAACCCGAATTCGACATAATTGGTGAGCTTGTAGAGAAGCAGGGCGTCCTGTGGTGGAGAAAGGGAAGCAGTGTAACGGCTGCGCTTGGCCCTTAAATACAGGCAGCAGGCTTTCCAGAGCACAAACACGAGGCATACTAAATATAGGAGGTCAGGCATTTTCTTGAGAAGATGGGGTTTCACAGATTGAGAATTCAATAGCACAGATGCTTCAGTAAGAGGCCCTCACATTACAAGCAAATCACTGTTGTTCACACCCTTCACTTTTTCACCGGCTTAAATAAACAGTTTTTGGGGCTATTTAATATCCCACAAACAGATGTCATCTAGATAATGTTTTCAAAGAAATTAGATTGATGATTCAAACCTTTACATCCAATCATTTGATTCCTCACCCTTTCTAAGAAGAACCTTTCTAAGAAGAATTAGATTGATGATTCAAACCTTTACATTTTCAATAGATTCAAATCTTTATATCTTAGAATTAGATTCTTCACCTTTGTAAGAAAGAAGAATTAGATTGAGGATTCAAACGTTTACATCTTTAAATTAGATTCTTTATCCTTTCAAAACAGAATTAGATTGATGACTCAAATCTTTCACATCCTATCATAATGATTGTCTTATTGTTGGAGAAACACTACAAAAGACTTATATTATGGATAGTGAGTTAGTTGTTAGATTGTGGCAACACATAAAGCAGATCAGATTTCATCTCATTTTATCTTTGAAAATTATATTTTCTCTAAGAATATATAGATATAGATATTCTATATTTATATAGTTGTCATTTACATGTTATAGTTTCACTTATTTAAACGTTTACATCTTGAAATTAGATTCCTCACCCTTTCAAAAAGAAATAGATTGATGATTCAAACCTTTCACATCCTATTATAATGATTGTCATATTGTTAGAAAAAGAATTAGATTGATGACTCAAATCTTTCACATCCTACCATAATAATTGTCTTATTGTTGGAGAAACACTACAAAAGACTTTTATTATGGATAGTGAGTTAGTTGTTAGATTGTGACAACACATAAAGCAAATCAGATTTCATCTCATTTTATCTTTGAAAATTATATTTTATCTAAGAATATATAGATATAGATATTCTATATTTATATAGTTGTCATTTACATGTTATAGTTTCACCTATTTAAACGTTTACATCTTGAAATTAGATTCCTCACCCTTTCAAAAAGAATCAGATTGATGATTCAAACCTTTCACATCCTATTATAATGATTGTCATATTGTTAGAAAAACACTACAAATGACTTTTATTATGATCAATGAGTTAGTTGTTGGATTGTGACAATGGAATAAAGCAAATCAGATTTCATCTCATATTACCTTTAAAAATTACATTTCCTACACACACACACACACATATATATAGTTGTCATTTACATGCTATAGTTTCACCAATTTTAATTAATAATTTTTCGGGTTATTTATAACTCTATTATAAGATGTCATTCACATAATGTTTCCTAGTCTTTTAAGGAGATTTGAATTGACGATCCAAGTCCTTCACATCCTATCATAATGATTCTCACATTGCTGAAGAAACACTACAATTTTTTTTTATAGATAGTGAGAGTTCCTTGTTGGATTGTGACAACAATATTAAGCAAATCATATTTCATCTTTTAAACAAACATGTTTTTGGGTTTTTTACAACTCCACAATCAGATGTCATTTAGAAAATGTTTTCTCACTCTTCGAAACAAAATTAAATTGATGATAAACCCTTCGCATCTTATCATAATGATTGTCACATTGTTGGAAGATCACTACAAATAAATTTTATTATGGACAATGAGAGTTTGTTGTTGGATTATGACAACAATATAAAGCAAATCAGATCTCATCTCATTTTATCTTAACAATTTAGTTTTTCTCTAAGGAAAAAAAGGTGAAATAAATATATTTTTGTATTATATGAGAAAACCATTACCATTTATAGACTATAGTTTCATCAGCTTTAATGTACATTTTTTTGGGCTATTTATTAGTCCACAATGAGATGTTATTTAAATAATGTTTCTTCACTCCTTAAAAAATTAGATTGATGCTCTGAATCCTTCACATCCTATCATAATGATTGTCACATGGTTGGAGGAACACTAGAAACGACTTTTATTATGGAGAGTGAAAGTTAGTTATTGGATTGTGACAACAATATACAACAAATTGGATTTCATCTCATTTCACCAATTTAAATCAACATTTTTTTTTGGTTATTTAAAACTCTAGAATCACATGCCATTTAGATAATGCTTCTCACTCCTCCAAGAAAAAATGAAATGATAGTCGAAATCATTCACACATTAGAGATATTTGTTGATGTCACAATATCATAATGTATGTCACATTGTTTTTATTTATGGGTAATGGGTCGAAGCCGAGATTTAATTATTATTATTTGTTAAGATTAAGTAAACTCGAACCCAAGACCTCCCAGATTAGAGGCTCACAACTTTATCATTGTGTTGTAGGTTGTTGCCTAATGACTGCCACATTGTTGGAGCAACACTACAAATTAATTTTTATGTTGATAGTGAGAGCTTGTTGTTCAATTGTGGCAACAATATTTAAAGAAATTCACATCCTATCTTAAATTTTCACTAGCTTAAAAAAAATTTTATGGACTTTTAAATACCCCACAATTAGATGTCACTTAGATAATGTTTCTCCACTCCCCCAAGATAAATTGTGTTGACGATCCAAATCCTTCACACATTAAAGATAAGTGTTGATGTCACCCTATCATAATGATTATCACTTGAATGCTTATAGAGGATTTTTATTATCAAGAGTGGGAGCTCACTATTAGATTGTGGCAACAATATAAAGAAAATCACATCTCATCTTTCATCTTATCTTATTTTTGAAAGAAGTTAAAATTACTTTTTCTTTAAGAAAAAACCCTACTTCTTTCCTTAGAGAAAATCTAATTTATTTTTTTTCTTAATTTGATGATGATTATCACATGGAACATATTTCCTAGCATACTATCAAGGTTTTACCATGTAAATTTATGTTGTTCTATTATTGTATTTTATCAATTTTATTTTTATTTTTTTGTAATGAATTTGTGTTGCAGATCAACCAAACAAAAGATGTGAATACCACATCAACCTCATATCACTCAATTGTTGGTTATATTGAAGAAGCCTATGCACAAGTAAATTTTATCACAATAAAAAATCCCAATCATTTCATGACTAGCAGGCATTGACCAGGGTACCATTTGAGGGACACCCTTGTCCTCTTGATAATACCTTGGGAAGGCTCTACTACATATATCCATCTTAGAGCTTCTTAGATTAACACCTCTTTGTAACCACATATTGGACCATGCTTCGAGAGAACCAAAAGTCTCTAGTGATATCAATATTTATAAATTTCAAACCCTTAAAGATGACTTATTTCTTTGTATCACATTGCATTCACTGCAAATGACATGCATTCTATTGAACCATCCCATACTGTAACAATCTATATAGAGGATATTATCAATACAAGTAAAGTAAATTGAGTCCTTAGAGATGTTTTGTGTAATTTTAATTAGTGTGAATCTAAGCTTATTAAATAATTGGGACATTATTACAATAACATGGAGCCTTCATAGAAAGTAACTATGAAAGCATATGGTGACTTAGAGATAGAATTCCATTGCATCATTTGGCTCTCAACCATGGTAGGTCTACTTCTATAATACACCTTATTTCATGTATTTGACCATGAACTGCTATATAACATCCTTGTTGGTCAGAAGGAAGAATCTATGCGTCGCTTATTCTTACATTCTCAATTTGCTAGACAAATCTTGTAGACTGTGATGGAAAAACATGATCTACCATGGATCTTTATGATGACATGTAACTGATTGAATGTTTGAAGATGTTAAGTTGATGATCATGCAAGGCATTAAATCAGTTAATGTATTGTATTGTCATTGATGTCAACTTGATATAATTTGTATGGTCATTGTAATACTGCCAAAGACTTCAAAGAACCGATGAATCAAAGGCTATGTTATAAGTAATACATATAAGTCAAGTATTCACTAAGTGACTACATACACCGATGGAGTGCACCTGACAGTTAGAGTAAAAGAACAAAGTCACAGTGTTGCCCGACGAGGAAATGCAGAGCATTACCGACGAGCAAAGTTACAGTGTTGCTCGATGAGAAAAATGTAGAGTAACCCAACGGACAAAATTTCAGTGTTGCCCAACGGAGAAGACAAGGACGGAGATCACGATGACAACTAAAGTCACACCGATGGAACAGTCAATTATCATCGATGACTAACTGAAATGTTAACCAACAGAATAGAGAGTTTAGAAAATGACAAAATGCTTAGCTGTCAAGAAGCTAAATATAGATTTAACATATACTTATCATTGTTTTAATCATCCAGATAAAGTCAGAGATAAGTAATTGATTTAAAGTTGCTTTGTCTAGTTGGCAAGAAGATTTCTATGAGATCAAACTGGAGATTTGCTTTAAATCTATTGGAAAAGATTGTTGAACACACCAAGATCAAGAAAGCCTAAAAAAGAGGAAATCATGTCTATACGAGACAAACTCAATTCATTACAAATTGTGTGTGTGGGGTGAACAAGAAGAGGAAAGATGCTAAAGGAAATCTGAAGGAGAAGAAAGTCTTCATTTCAGTCCTGATCAACAAGCTACAGGAAGAGAAAGATTCTACAGGCACCAATGAACAGTGAGACAAGCATCACAGAGAAGAACAAGTGTGGAGCAAAGGTATATATTTGATTATATTGATCAGTGAAGTAATGGACCTACAATAGATCTGAATATCTACAATTGAGTTGTATGTATGAACAGATCATTATTATTTTAGTTTAACCATTGAAGCATATAAGCGTCTTAACCGAGCAGGACTTAAAAGTCTTTTTCAGTTGAGATACATTCCAAGGAGTATCAAAAAGTTTGATCACAAAAGTAGCATTGGATATGCCTGATACCTATTGACAAGCCAAGAGAGTTTGATCAAGGATGGTAGCATTAGATGCTAGATACTAGTTGACAAAGTATTTATAAATCCTCTAACAAGGTCACACCTAACAGTGTGTTTGTAACCTTTAACAAGGTTGGCTCTTAACAGGGCTCACTTTAGAAGAGTGAAAATTTGGGGTACCAATCCTAGTGGGTTTTCCCTTAATAGGGTTTCCACGTTAAAAATCCATGTGTTATGTGTGTATGATTCATTTCTTTACTATTTTCTATCTTACATAGTTAATTCTGGATTGATTCGGTATATTCTACATATTTACTATATTTCGGTAAATAGATGACTACTTATCGGTAAAGAAACAGAAGAAGGTTCAACAGAGCAATCCGACAAGTAGTAAATTGATATAAGTATTTCATGGAATTCATCTTGTAGGACAGAAGATAACATGAGATATAATTGGTGGTTATAAGTTCAAAGGGTTGATTTAAGGATTAATTTTTGAGGCCACTGATTCACCCCCCCTCTCAGTTATTACTAACAATTGGTATCAGAGCTCGTGTGCTTAGAAAGGAAGGTTTCAATACCTAAGCTAAAGATCTCAAGATAAATAGATGAGATGTGCCCAAGTTGAACAAAGATCATTTTGCTTCATGGCAGAGAAGAATAAGACTCCACTTATCAGGTATTGGTAATGATGTTACTCAATACTTAGAAACTGAATGTGTTACCAACAGGAGCACCAACAGTTGAAAAAATGAGAGAGAAGCATGAACACAACTGCATGATGATAGAGCTAACTTCCTCACTCTCCGATGTTGAATTTGAAGATGTCAAATCCTACAAGACTGCGAAGTAGATGTGGGACAAATTGATGCTTGTACATGGTGGTGACAAAAATGTTTTGAGAGCCAAGGCAGAAAGCCTTAGAGGAAAGTTTGATGATCTCAGAATGAAAGAAGGTGAGAACATTACTTAGTACAACACAAGAATCAAAGAGGTAGTCAATGCTATCTGAGGAGTTGGAGGAATACTAGAAGAAGATACAGTGGTAAGTAAAATTCTAAGAACCTTACTGCCTACTTATGCTATTAGGGTATCTTCCATTCAAGAAATGAGAGCAGTAGTAAATAGAAATGTTACTCTAGACAGTTTAATTGGTGTGTGTGCTTGAATGTGACCTCTCAAACAAGGCACAAACCCAACATGGTCATTGCTCAATCATCAAATTTCCAAAGATGAAGATGAATTGTCCATTTCACAAACTTGGTTGAATGGACCTGTTGCCTCCTATTTGGTTGGGGTGTCGAATTTACTCTCAGAATGAGAGCCAACAACCATGACCATTGCTAGAATGGAGGATTTTTAAGTATGACAAAAAATGAAATTGAAATTACTCTATATGAGAAATGCCATTAGAATTAAAGAATTGAAATGCATATTCTAATCTAGAAAGCTTGAAAAGATTATAGAATTAAGCTATTAGATATGTAAACAAAACTACATTAAGATGCAACATGTTACTAATCTAAAGAACAGTAAGCTAATTATGCAATAAAGCTTGAAAAGTGAGAAAATCAAGACAAAAATTAACTATAGTTTAGATGCTCTCAAATTGCTCCTCTCAAATGAAGAAAATGAGGTCCATAATATGGAAGATCCTGGAAAGAGAGTGAAGAGTTTCTTGAAAAGAAATAGCTGACTCTTCATCTCCATGGAGGAAGGTGAGACAATTTTGAAGGAATTATTCAATTAAACGAATGAATTATTGCCACATAAGTGGCTTTTCATATGGAATTATGGAATTCCTTTTGAGGATAATTCACTCAAATAAGCAAATAATTCTTTTTGATGTGTATTAACTAAAGGGGGTGGAATTAATTTAATTTAAAAGCACTTAGGACTTTTAGAATTAAATTAATTAATCATAGGGATTTTTAGCTAATAAACCTTGATAATTTAGGAATTAAATAAAATGTGAGATTTATGCAAATTCAGGTTTTCTGCATTTGAGACCAAGTCAATTAAAGTCAATTAGGAAGGAGAATTTGAGAAAATGCACCAAAATTGATTAGAATTGTAAGGTGCCAATTTTGGGGTGTTACATTTTGCTCCTCTTTGAATTGATGTGTGAGCAACGCATTGATTCAAAGAATAGTCTGATGGGAAGATGAATATTTTGGAAGTCTAGGTTAGGTTTCCAAGACACCGATCAGATTGAGAAGTAGAACCATCTTCAGAACGAAGCATGATTCTCTGAAGTCTAAGTTAGATTGCGAAGACAACGGTCCAAATACCACTTGAGAGAAAATCAGAATCGGGGTTAGATTGCCCCAATGTCCACTGATAGCTAATGAAAATTTAGGACTATCTCCAGAATCAGGGTTAGATTTCCCCAATACGAAGGTTAGCCCTCTGAGATCTAGGTTAGGTTGCCTAGATAACGGTCTAAAGAGTTTTTGAGAGAAATCTTCAGAACAAAGCATAACTTTCAAGAATTAGGGTTAGATTGTCCCAATACCTAATGAGATTTCAAGAATCATCTCCAAAATGAAGCTTGATCCTTGAGGATCTGAGTTAGATTGCTCAGATACCTAGAAAGATACATGATAAGATGACAAGATGCGAGGCATCAAGATGCCCTTAGAGATTCAAGATCATGGAATATCCAATTTTGACCATAAGGTACAAAAAACTGAATATGCCCCAAGTGATGAGATGCCCCTAACGATGGGGACTTTTGATTCAGATCAGACTGATTCAAGAATGATGCGAAAAGATTTAATGATGCAATCATCCTGCCCCCTCGGGAGTGAAATCAAAAAATGACATGTCATAATGATGATTGAGAGAAAGAAATCATAGATAGAAATAAGATCAAAGATCCAGAGAAATCCAAGATAGATCAAGAGAAGGCAAAATCAATTTAGAGCGATTGGGAGGTCCTGTTGATTAGGTTTGACCATAGTTGACCAAGTTTGACCAGGATTGACTAGAGTTGACTCTAATGAAAAGATTGCAGAAGCCAAGAAAATGATGATGAGAGGTGATTCTGACAAGAAAGTGGCATGAGAAAGTTGATTGCACAAGTGTCCGATCACATTGTTCCCAAAAATTTTAAAACGCGATTTTGAGCTGCTTAGGAGTGTCAGATTTTGATTTCAATCATGAAATTGGATTGAGCACATAGATGAAGATAGAGAGAAATGATTGAATACTTGTGCAGGAAAGAGGAATCTAGGACAAAAGATGAGGACCTTTGAAGAATGAGAAGACAATGAAGAGAGCACCATAACTATCGCTATGCAAGATTGAGATGCAAATGCAAGCCTAAGCTAAATGCAACCCTAGGAATTGGTTGTTGGACTCATCGCATAATTATCATCATCAAGTATTTGGAACATCGGACTCAATGTAATCCTCATTGGTGCCACTGCGACCATAAGGATGTGTATATGACTTTCATCGGATAAAATGTAGAAAATGAACATAAGCACCAGGGCGCAACAGCCAAGATGACCTAAACATTATTTCTATTTTAATATAGTAAGAGTACACAAGTAAACAAATAGAGAAATAACAGTCAAGGAGATAGTTACAACCTCCCCTTGGCATACAAATAAACAAGATCGAGGGATGTGAGGCTTTTCTACCTTAATGCAGAAGCTCTTATCACATACACCCTGTTTATTTGGCGTTGTCGGATCATCGAAACCACACCCACAAGTAGTAGACAAGGAAAATATCAATGAAAGTCATGAGAACAGACATCATACAAAGAAAGATTCAATCATAACTCAGCATGTTTCAAAGTTTACGAATGTGTCTAGGTTTGGGGTGTTGAAAAACACCATTGTGCTTGTGAGTGCAATGTGTTTTATTGCTACCGAGAGATGTTTACGTTGTGATGTCTGATGTGTGTTGAAAAACACAGATGTGTCCAAAGAGAGTGTTGAAAAACATTGTTGGATTGAGGTGTTGAGAAACACCAATCTATGCCAGTAGATAGTTGTCCTTTAGAACTGACAAGATTGCTGACTCAAGTGTAAACCAAAGATGTGATCAAAGTGGGGAGTCATTCCCCCAAGTATAGAATGGATTGATGTCAAATATGTCAATAGCAAGTTGATGTGAGAAATCTCAATAGTATAGCGACAGTAGGCAGATGCAGTGAGAACCACTAGTGACTGACGCAAGAAATATTCTCAAGCATAAAGATCGATGTGAGATCTAGGCATTAGCAAGCAGACTCAATGAGAACCACTGGTGACTGATGCGAAGAGGAGAGAGACTCCAAAAGATAGGACAATTCCCCCAAGGCCAGGAAGATGCCCCTGAGTGTGAATAGTTTTAATCCATGTGAAGTCGAGAAAAATATTGAAGATACTAAGAGCGAATGCATGAGCAAGCAAACTAAGCAGGAAAGAACACTAAAGCAGGAAAGCAAACTAAAGCAAGAAAGCAAACTAAAGCAAGAAAGTAGGAGAGCAAATTGCAAGACAGCCAAGGGATGTTGCGATAAATAGGGCATTGCAAAACAAGAGGCCCCTGTTTACCATGTTTTCACCATCTTGGTAGAAATTCTATTTTTGCTACCATGACACCTATTTACCAGGTTTTCATCAATGGCACATTTTTCTCTTTTTCTTTTTTTTTTTGTATTTTTCCTTTTTTCAATGTTTTTGGTATTTTTTCTTCTTTTTTTTTTTATCCTTTTTGGTACTTTTTCTTTTTATTTTTAAAATTTTTTTTGGTATTATCAAGGCGCTTGTTTACCAGGTTTTCACTAGGATAATAGATACATCAAAGTGCCTGTTTGCCAGGTTTTCACTAAGATGGTCATTTTTTTAGGACATTTTGCAATTTTTAGGATTTTCTCAGAATAGAGTATGTATGTGAGCATTCATAAGACATCTCAACTGTAGAACTTCTTCAGATGAAGAGCGTTGATAGGCTCTTTGAGCTGTTCACCCTCTGTGGTAGAGAGCTGGTAAGTGCCAGACCCAAACACTACACTGATAACATACGGACCAAGCCAGTTTGGTTCAAATTTTATTTTCTAGACTTGCTGCTGTTGATTCTTGGGGTTCTCTCTCAGGACGAGATCACCCATTTAGAATTCCCTTGGTCTAACCTTCTTGTTGTAGCTTTTAGATATTCTTTTCTGATATGCTTGGAGATGATCGAACGCCACTTTTTGACGTTCATCCAGTAGTTCAAGCTCTTGTAGCCGAGATATTCAGATATCATCATCAGTAATGAGGCCCTTCAGAGAGACTCGCAAGGTAGGAATATCAACCTCAATAGGAAGCACTACATCTACACCATAAACTAGAGCAAAGGGCGTGGCCCCTGTTGGTGTCCGTATACTAGTGCAGTAAGCCCATAAAGGCAGATTAATCTGGCGATGCCAGTCTCATCCAGATTTGTGTACTATACGATGTAAGATCTTGAGGATGGTCTTATTTGAAGCTTCCACCTGTCCATCACCCTAGGGATAATAGATAGATGACTAGTGCTGAATAATTCTGAACTTAGTGCATAATTCTCTTAGATCCTTGTTCTTGAATTTTCCCCAATGTCTAGCAAGGTGTAGGACATTGCAGATGGATTATAAAGTTGATGCATGAGACGAATAGCCAATGATGGATGAAGAGGGTGAATGCAACCCTCAAGGACAGTCTCTGCAAGATACCCAAGCTAGGGAAACAATAATACGACAATGTAGGCTCATGGAGCGAAGTTGTATAGCATTCAGGGTAATGACCTGATGTCATGAAAAGTATGTGGTCCAAAAGAGTGGACATGTCAAGAGACTTTGAAGAACTTGTTTTTCAATTTTGATCAAGACCAAGGGGTCAATTTCATAGGATAGGATGTAGCTATGATCAGGATAAAGGTTGATGGAGGTATAAGTGCAGGTTTTGGATTATGATAGGAATGCACAGAGATAGGAAGGATAGGCTTGGGATAAGTAAGATCATGATAAGGTACAATTCATGAGAGAAAGTGAATACGCTGATGGAACATGAATGTTAGGATACATGATGCTCATGGATAGGCTCAAATTTGTCAAGATCAGCAGAAGGAACATGGATGTTCACGAGCTAGCTAGATGTAAGATATGATAGATAAGATGCCATGGAAGGAACTTACCCCCAAGTGAAGAGTGCAAGTAGGAGGAATTACACATGATGCCTGTTTGCTAGGTTTTCATCATGGTACTTATCCAAGGTGCCACAAGAAGTGGTTTTCACCATAGGACACATTGATTTATCTTTACTTTTGCTATCGAGGTGCCTGTTTACCAGGTTTTCACCAAGGCTCTTTTTTTTCATCTTTTTTATTTAGGGAGGAACTTAAGCTTCTTTCTCTTTGGATAGTGCTCCTCTGAAAGACATGCTATAATAGGCCAAGGCCGCTGAAAGTATGCTCAAAGATGTTGATAGGGTGATGAAATGAAGGATAAGGAAGATGGAGGCAAAGATTTTATGCAATGGACTCAATGAGAGAAAAAGAAGGAATGTAAGGACCCAATATGGAAGGAGAGTAGGTGACAAGATCAACATCAACACACTCTTTGAAGGGTAGTGTATGGATTGAGTTTTTGATGTATGAATGGGTAGGGATCTTGGTACATAAGAACCCAAGATGGAGGAATTATTCAAGGTAATGGATTTTGGGACATGAGGACCCAAAATAGAGTTGGAAGATATACAATGTGTGAAAGAAGATGAAGTGGAAGCCTTTGGAAGTTTGGATGCCAACTCTAAATTTTTCTTTTTGTTCAAATCTTTTAAGATAGACTTGGGAATCCACATAAATTTTGATTTTCCGTTTGTATCCAAGTCCTTTAGAAGAGACTTGGGAATCCACATAGCTTTTGATTTGTCATTTGTATCATATGATTTAGAACTCAATTTTTCCATAATGGATTTAGGAACCCATATTTTCTTTGATTTGGTTCTTTTCTCGGTGGACCTAGGTGGTCTCTTGAATATTTCCTTTTTATTTGTAGTCACATGTCGATTAGATGGGACATAGTGATCTTCATATGTAAGTGGATTCTTGTATTTCTGATTTTTTCGTTGCACATCCAGATTGCTTCCAAAAGACTTAGGAATTGTGGATGAATAGGGCTGATATGACTAGTTCATATGGAGGGGTTGATATGGAGCTTTCAAAGATGCATGTCTTTGTTGATCTTGTTAAATTTTGGATCAGATTTATGTAATTTTCTTATATAATATTAATATATATAATATATATTACCTAAATATATATATATATATATATAATTATAATAATAATAGATATATATATATATATATATATATAAATATATTAATCTTAATATTATGCTGACTTGATAAATAAGACCTATATTGTTTTCCGTATATATTCATCTCTTATCAAATAGCCAATCAATATAAATATATAGAAGAAGACATAATGATATAGAGGCATGTCTCTTTGAGGAGACATGAATCTATATAATTATGTCTTTTCAATATGTAATTAGTAACCGATA
>MU223289.1:182686-199828 GCA_018584345.1 Thuja plicata
AATATATAGAAGAAGACATAATGATATAGAGGCATGTCTCTTTGAGGAGACATGAATCTATATAATCATGTCTTTTCAATATGTAATTAGTAACCGATAACATTGATCAGTGTTTTCAATTTAATCATACCCAATAACTTAATAATACACGATTGATGGTGCATGATCAACATCACAACCCGATCGGTTTCTCCCATGTTATTGGTAATGCATGCTTAACGGTGAATAGAGTAATATCAGTTCAGTCTTAAACAACCGATATTCATCAACCATATGGCACAGTATTATAATTACCGATATCAATCGGTGATACATTAGTATTTATAATCGACACAAATTAAAGCCGATACAAGTTAGTTTTAATATTATATCGATATTAATAAAGTTTGAATGTTCTTGTTAATGTTAGCCGATACAAATCGGTAATATTAATATGGATAATATTTTCAGTTTATTTTATTCAATATTAAAGAAATATAAATTATAAATAATATATATATATATTCATTATTATTATTATTATATATATATATATATTGCTTATTTATTTTTTCATAATATTTAGATCATTTTATTTAATCGAAGCTATAAACATCAACAGATCTTGATAGGAGATAGGGTAAGTGGATGACAAGATAGTATTGATAGGCATGGTAGATGGAGGGACATAAGGACCCAATATAGATGGAAGGTTTCACGGTTTCAGCTTTGGGATGTAGGGACCACGGATGGATTCAGAAGATGGAGAATAATGGTGCTTACATTTAAATGGATGGATATAACATGTGGAGGGGATATCAACATCTTTAGAGTGAGCTACATGACCAAGGTTCTTCCCTTTTGAATTCACCTTTATATCAATAGGAGCATGAGTAGCTTTGATAGGAACAATTTTGATAGGAGCAGCTAAAGCTTCAGGGGATTTATTTTTCTGCAAGGGATTTGGAGGAACGATATTTTCTTGAGGTGGATATGGAGGAGCATGGCAAGGAGATGAAGGGGTGCTCTGATCTTGACAAGGATCTTTAGATGGTGTACAAAGGGTACCCTTCTCTTGACTTTCAATAGGTTCATTAGAGATGGTGGAAATGATATCTTGATCTTGCTTGGCAAATGGATAAGATATAGGAGATGTAAGAGCTTCTTCTAGGAAGAAATGGAAGGGAATGGTAGAATCATCATGGGACTCTTGAGGTATGTTACTTTGGTCAACTGTTGGATAAGGATGGAGGGTGTCTTGATCTTGATCATTTCTGATATTTGTTTCTTCGCACATTGGATTGTCCTCTTGACATGGGGCCACTTCTAAGGATGAGGTAGGAGTGTTGTCTTTCCTAAAGGATTCTTGACATGCTGAAGGAGAATCTTTTATAATAGGCATAATAAGCATTGAAGCACATGGAAGCTTTGGGTCAATGATCTTTGAAGCCTGAGAAGGAATTGCATTAGTATGTTGATTATCTTGGATCTCTTTTAGAGGTAGTCTCTAAGGGTAGACATAGTCAGCATTAGGCTCAGTCCTTGATACAGATGGTGAAGCTTTAGGAGATGGAGGAAAGGTGGAGGAAGTAGATATGATATGGGAACCGTTGCTAGACATGGATTCCTGATATTGATCATGCTTGAGACTAGTATCTTCACTAGATGATTCATTAGCATTTTCCACTTTGATCGTGCCAACATCTATGAGATCTTGGATTTTATGTTTCAACTCCATGCAACATGGAGTTTCATGCTTGTTATGTCAATGATATGCACAATAGTTACTGAAGAAGTTGGATCCACATAATGCGACTAGAGGCAATGTGATAAGATTATGCTCAAGAATTTTCTCCAATGCTGATTGATAAGATTGTCCCAAAGTAGTAAATATTCTCTCTAAAGGATAAATAGATGCTTCTTGACTTGCAATACCCTTCTTTTGCAAATAGAACAAACCTTCATCTGATGTTGTCATAGCTTCCTCTACATTCTCTTGATCAAAGATGGGATTGTCATAAAATTGTTCTTGATCAAAGTTGGGATTATCATATCAAGATTTATCCATGTTGGAAGAAAGTGGAGAGCTGTAAGAATCATGATCAAATGGAAAAGTACAGGTTGATCTTAATAAGTATTCGTCATATGAAGTATCCTTTTCCCCCTTTAATCGTTGGAGTTTAGATTCCAAAGTTTGAAGTTGTTTCCATAGAGTTTCCCTAAGAATCTCTTCTTTGCTTTTAGACATTGTAAGATTGTCTTGATGTGCTTGCTTAGAAGATTGAAACGAGGGGGGACTTAGGATCCAACACAAAACTATATCTCTATAGATAATGAAAAGGAGATAAAGGCTAGAATAACCAAGATGTGAGATGCATCCGACACGAATTGTCGAGAGTATGGCTAGAACAACTGAGATATGACTATCGCGTCGCAAGGTACAAAAGCATAGAAAGGTATGACAGAGAACAAAGAGGAAAGAAAAGTTTGAGTAAGAATTGGTCAGTTCACAACTTGAAACAACCAGTTTCAGACTACAGACAATAGGGAAACAAGCAATCGGATCCCAAACAAAAGATAGATCAGACGAAAAAATCATCAGTCAGCAAGAAAAAGCTCGCTATTTTAGGACACCAAGGTACAGATTCACACAAGAAAGTGTTGTCTCATGTGAGGAAGTGCTCAACTGCATGCGAGAAAATGCAAGCTCGCACGAGGAAGTGCTCAGTTTCTGAAATCTCGCGCGAGAAAACTCCAGGTTTTGATAAACAGACTCAGTTTTTGAGACAAAAACTAGATTTTGAGACACAGTAAGGACTATTCTCTGGCATAATTTCCAGATTCAGGGCAGTTTTATGATAATAAAGATCAACAATCTTAGTTTGAAGGTGACTAGCACTCGTTAACAAGCACAAAGTTTCAATCAAGCAATAGTGACATAAGCAATAGTCATAAATAGTTCTACCAAGGACAAAGCAACTTGGAAGAATCATGGGAGTCTTTGTTTGATCATGATTGGATAGTTTAAGACTAGAAACAAACACTTAGTTATCCCTACAAAAAAAATTGGTGGAGAAGACAAAATCTATGCCTCGTTGTCTTATGTGTATGTGTGCACCTCACACATCAGTGTCACCCCCGAGAGGGCGCCCATGTTTTTGGTGTTTCCAAGGACTAAGTACATATGTTTGAAGGTTACTCTTAAAGCAGGGGCCAACATCATATACCATTTCAAGCATCCAGGTGCATACCTATGTCAAGAATCTAGGGGAGAGATTCTTCCCCCTCCTTGCGCACAGATTATGTCTTCTTTCGGAGGTGATCCGGGTAGTCATCTAACTAGGAGATTTTTTAGTGGACTTTTGTTCACAATAACCTTTGATGCCTCTGATATAGAGTTGGGGCCTCGCAGCCACACCAACACTTGAAAGTCATATACCCTTGCAAGTAGGGCTAGAGTAGCACCGCTCAGTACAACAAGTAAGGCTTTCTTAAGATGATAGTCAAAATCATGATAAAGAAGTTACCATGGCTTTGGAGTCTTTGGACTCAACAAAGTAGACTTTATTATAGTGAGGTGGAATCACCGGTGATAGGTTTGTACTCACTTGGGTCATTCCTAGAGGTTCAACTTCCGACAAACCCTCTAAAGGTGATACAAACTTGGCTTGGATTCAAGGGTCTGATTTTCTGATTCTCTTAAAGAGAGAAGAGCATACTTCTCTACCTCTTCACCTTACCAAAACACGCAAGACATATTCATCACTGAGCTACCTTCACTCCACCAAATCCACAAGCCTTTGGGTTTCTAATTCTCTCAAAGGGAGAAGAGCATAATCCCCTAACAAGTAGATGTGTGAAAGATCCACTACCTTTCTCTGCTTCCCTAGGTATCCATCATTCTAGCAACATCTGGGTTTCGGTTTCATCCATGGGCATCACTTCCGTGTAATGAAGAGCCTATTCCCCTACTTTGCTATCAAGACCCTTAAGAAATTTTAACAAAGCCCTATTTAAACTATGTGAATGAAAAATAGTAAACAAGCACAACTTTAATATGTCTTTGACAACCATCCTGCAAGCAAACCGTTAGCAAGTTTTCATGATCTTTGACAAGCGACCTACAGACCACTGTTATGTTGTAGTAGAAATTAAAAACATGAAATCAATAGTAGAAAGTAAATGTCAGAAAATGATAACAGTAAATTGCAAAATTTGAAAATTTAATGACTGTCTGTAAAACTTCGTGCGAGAAAGTATATCATTTTGTGCGAGAAAGTGTGGGGACCTGCGTGAGAGAGTGTTTCCTCATGTGAGATAATGCTTCTAGGAGAAAAAATTCACGCGGCTTGACCTGAAATTTCACATGAGATTCTGTACCAGTGATGTACGGACACACAAAAGAGTTCAAATTTCTGTCAAAAAATTTTGAGAGTGAGGTCAGAAATCATTTTTCCTACCCCATGATGTCTGCCAAAATGTGTGTGCTTGAATGTGACCTATCAAACCAGGCACAAACCCAACATGGTCATTGTTCAATCATCAAATTTGCAAGGATGAACAAGAATTGTCCATTTCACAAACTTGGTTGAATCGACCTGTTGCCTCCTATTTAGTTGGGGTGTCGAATTTACTCTCAGAACAAGAGCCAACAACCATGACCATTGCTAGACTGGAGGATTTTTAAGTATGACAAAAACTGAAATTGAAATTACTCTATATGAGAAATGCCATTAGAATTAAAGAATTGAAATGTGTTTCTAATCTAGAAAGCTTGAAAAGATGATAGAATTAAGCTATTAGATATGTAAACAAAACTACATTAAGATGCAACATGTTATTAATCTAAATAACACTAAGTTAATTATGCAATAAAGCTTGAAAAGTGAGAAAATCAAGACAAAAATTAACTATAGTTTAGATGTCTCAAATTGCTCCTCTGAAATGAAGAAAATGAGGTCCATAATATAAAAGATCTTGGAAAGAGAGTGAAGAGTTTCTTGAAAAGAAACAACTGACTCTTCATCTCCATGGAGGAAGGTGAGACAATTTTGAAGGAATTATTCAATTAAAAGAATGAATTATTGCCACATGAGTGGCTTTTCATATGGAATTATGGAATTCCTTTTGATTATAATTCACTCAAATAAGCAAATAATTCTTTTTGATGTGTATTAACTAAAGGGGGTGGAATTAATTTAATTTAAAAGCAGTTAGGACAATTAGAATTAAATTAATTAATCATAGGGATTTTTAGCTAATAAACCTTGATAATTTTGGAATTAAATATAATGTGAGATTTATGCAAATTCAGGCTTTCTGCATTTGAGACCAAGTCAATTAAAGTCAATTAGGAAGGAGAATTTGAGAAAATGCACCAAAATTTATTAGAATTGTAAGGTGACAATTTTGGGGTGTTACATTTTTCCCCTCTTTGAATTGATGTGTCAGCAACGCATTGATTCAAATAATAGTCTGATGTGAAGATGAAGATTTCAGAAGTCTAGGGTAGGTTGCCAAGACACCGATTAGATCGAGAAGCAGAACCATCTTCAGAATGAAGCATGATTCTCCAAAGTCTAAGTTAGATTGTGAAGACAACGGTCCAAATACCACTTGAGAGAAAATTGAAATCAGGGTTAGATTGCCCCAATGTCTGCTGATAGTTGATGAAGATTTAGGACTATCTCCAGAATCAGGGTTAGATTTCCCCAATACAAAGGTTATCCCTCTGAGATCCAGGTTAAGTTTCCTAGATAACGGTCTAAAGAGTTTTTTGAGAGCCATCTTCAGAACGAAGCATAACTTTTAGGAATTAGGGTTAGATTGTCCCAATACCTAATGAGATTTCAAGAATCATCTCCAAAATGAAGCTTGATCCTTGAGGATCTGAGTTAGATTGCTCAGATACCTAAAAAGATACATGATAATATGACAAGATGCAAGGCATCAAGATGCCCCTAGAGATTCAAGATCATGGAATATCCAATTTTGACCATAAGGTACAAAAAATTGAATATGCTCGAAGTGATGAGATGCCCCTAGCGATGGGGACTTTTGATTCAGATCAGACTGATTCGAGAATGATGTGAAAATATTCAATGATGCAATCATCCCGCCCCCTCAGGAGTGAAATCAAAAAATGACAAGTCATAATGATGATTGAGAGCGAGAAATTGCAGATAGAAATAAGATCGTAGATCCAGAGAAATTTGAGATAGATCAAGAGAAGGCATAATCAATTTAGAGTGATCGAGAGGTCTTGTTGATTAGGTTTGACCATAGTTGACCAAGTTTGACAGGATTGACTAGAGTTGACTTTTATGAAAAGATTGCAGAAGCTGAGAAAATGATGACGAGAGGTGATTCTGACAAGAAAGCGGCGTTAGAAAATTGACTGCACAAGTGTCTGATCGCGTTGGTCCCAAAAAATTTAAAATGCGATTTTGAGCTGCTTAGGAGTGTCAGATTTTGATTTCGATCATGAAAATGGATTGATCATATAGACGAAGATAGAGAGAAATGATCAAATACTTGTGCAGGCAAGAGGAATCTAGGACAAAAGATGAGGACCTTCGAAGAATGAGAAGACAATGAAGAGAGCACCAAAATTGTCGCTATGCAAGCTTGAGATGCAAATGCAAGCCTAAGCTAAATGCAACCCTAGGTCTTGGTTGTTGGACTCATCGCATAATTATCATCATCGAGTATTTTGGAACATCAGAGTCAATGAAATCCTCACCAGTGCCACTGCGACCACGAGGATGTGTATGACTTTCATCGGATAAAATGTAGAAAATGAACATAAGCACCAGGGCACAACAGCCAAGATGACTTGAACATTATTTCTATTTTGATATTATTGGAGTTGATGAAAACTATCAACCCACAGCTTCCAAGAATCACCTACATACAAACCTATCACAGAAAGAGAGAAGCAAAAAAGCTATGGAGGCCAAAAATCACAGATCGATGAAAGAGGAAACATATTGTGCAAACAATGTAGAAAAACTCTTAATGCAATAACATCCTCAATTAATTAATAACCATCAAATTGAATAATTTACAAAGAGGGAATCCTTATTAAAGGATACCGAAACCCTAAAGGGGAAATATCTAGGTTGCATAATAATAATTAATAAATGAATTAATTATTAAATGCCTAAAGTTTAGCTTAAGTAAAAGAGAGATAATAAGTGACTTAATAATTACATCAATATGATTTAATTAATAAGTAGAATCACTTTATTACTCTAACACCCCCCCCCCCCCTTAAGATAAACTTANCACTTTATTACTCTAACCCCCCCCCCCCCCCTTAAGATAAACTTAGGGAGAAGCTAAAACCTAGAAACAGCTACTAAAAGAAGGAAAATGGGTCCCGACAACAAGGCCAGATGAGGTACCCAATACAAAAAATCTCTTTAAAGATGAGAAAAGGAGAAAACTTAGTGGGAAAAACCCCTCTCCAAAAAGAGATGAAGCCTAGTGAAGGACACAAGAAGCCTCCAAACTAGAGAAAGCCCCAGAAAATAGGAATAAAGAAAGAACATGCAGAACACCTCTGAAGCATGAAGCTGCAAACACTGTCAAAAAATAACTGCTGGAACCTCTACTATAATAGAACATGATCAGGTAGAGAAGACTTTAAACAAAGCCTGAAGAGCTGATCGAAGGAAGAATGCCTCCAAAACAGAAATGAAAGAAGAGTGTCCATATGGTAAATGATCCATCTCACCAAAATGCATAGGTACCAACCACTGCATCCACCTAGTACATAGGAACAAATACTAAATACATAGATCACTCCATATAACCAAGGAAGCATTAGAACCAACAGGAGATACCCCCCCATAATGCTGAACATGGAGAGGTCTGACAGGAACACTGAAATGCAATGCCAAAAAATAATTGCAAGAAGAAGAATCAGGAACACCAATAGTGCAAAAGAAGGTACAAGCACATGATAAAGGGCGGTGTCGAAGTAGAAGAAATGATCTTCTAGACACACATCATGAGGCTAATGTCGTGGAAGGGACACTCACTTGACAAAGGTGGATGAGCACAAAAGGAAAAAAATCATAACCCCCCATGGCACTTTATAACTGAGTGCGAGTACAAACAAGCACAAGGTGTACAAGATCTCAGATATGCAACTGCAGGCACTTTATTTCAATGCATTTACAAAAGAAAGCTACAGACAAAGGTGTATACAATGTTTAGAGAAGGAAACGATCCCAAGACCTAAAACATCCAAGATATCTACCAGAATTCCATAAATAAAAAAACTAAATACATAGATACATGGAGAAGAATCTGAGTGTGAGACCCATAGAATAAGAAAGAGAACAGAAGTAGCTTTCCGACCCCATGCGGAAGTTGAAAAAAGGAGTCCAGATGAGCAAGATATGGCTCCCGGAGTGCAAAATAGAACCTTGACTTTGACAGGTGAAAAAATCTGAAAGATGGAAAAATCAGAAAAAATATCCTTTAGAAAGACGTCCATCTCGGAAAGAGCTTTCCGACGATATAAGGAAGTCAAAAATCGGCCTCCGTTTGCTCGAGATATGAATGAAACAACACTGGGAGGTCAAAACAGAAGTGAACCTCATGAAACCTCAGCCAAAAATGGCGGAGCCCTGCTAAACTGGTGATTCCTCCAAAAAAAGTACTGCCTCCAGATTTCCCACCAAAATGGCAGAAAAAAATATTATTTTTTTTAATGAAAAAAAAACAATAAAAAAACATTATGCTTTTTTTAAGAAAAAAAACATAAAAAAACACATGCCTTTTTTTTTATATAAAAAAAACACACACAAAAAAGTTTTTTTTTATTCTTAAAAAAATATTAAAAAATCTTGGGGCCTGTGGTTGCTAACATCAGTGGCACGGAAACTGAGGTGGATTTTTGCCTCAAAAAATGTGCCAAGGTCATGCAAACAAAAAAGAGGGCCCAGATTTCAACTGTGTCCAAATAAGGCATGCCTTATATGAAAATAGGGGTTTTGGGGGTATTCCGGACACAACCTAGATGTCAGTTTTTGCTCAAACTGATCCAAACAAAAAATCCTCGCAAAAACCACTAAAAGCTAAGACAAAAACCTCTCAATAACACAGATTTGAAGAACAAGGCCAAATCTCTCATGAAGAGAACAGGGGCATGAAGATCTGGAGCTCTGATACCATATTAGAGTTGATAAAAAATTTCAACACACAGCTCCCAAGAATCACCTGCATGCAAACCTGTCACAGAAAGAGAGAAGAAAAAAAGCTATGGAGGCCAAAAATCACAGATCGATGAAAGAGGAAACTTATTGTGCAAATAATGTAGAAAAACTCTTAATGCAATAACATCCTTAATTAATTAATAACCATCGAATTGAATAATTTACAAAGAGGGAATCCTTATTAAAGGATACCAAAACCCTAAAAGGGAAACCCTAAAGGGGAAATATCTAGGTTGCATAATAATAATTAATAAAAGAATTAATTATTAAATGCCTAAAGTTTAGCTTAAGTAAAAGAGAAATAATAAGTGACTTAATAATTAAATCAATATGATTTAATTAATAAGTGGAATCACTTTATTACTCTAACAGATATTGTAAGAGTACACAAGTAAATAAAGAGAGCAATAACAGTCAAAAAGATAGTTCCAACCTCCCCTTGGCATACAAATAAACAAGATCGAGGGATGTGAGGCTTTTCTACCTTAATGCAGAAGCTCTTATCACATACACCCTATTTATTTAGCATTGTAATATCATCGAAACCACACCCACAAGTAGTAGACAAGAAAAATATTAATGAAATTCATGAGAACAGACATCATACAAAGAAAGATTCAATCATAGCTCAGCATGTTTCAAAGTTTACGAATGTGTCTAGGTTTGGGGTGTTGAAAAACACCATTGTGCTTGTGAGTGCAATGTGTTTTATTGCTACCGAGAGATGTTTATATTGCGATGTCTGAGGTGTGTTGAAAAACACAGATGTGTCCAAAAGAGAGTGTTGAAAAACACTGTCGGATTGAGGTGTTGAGAAACACCAGTCTGTGTCAATAGATAGTTGTCCTTTAGAACTGACAAGATTACAGACTCAAGTGTAAACTAAAGATGTGATCAAAGTTGGGAGTCATGCCCCCAAGTACAGAATGGATTGATGATCAATATGTCGATAGCAAGTTGATGTGAGAAATCTCAGTAGTATAGTGACAGTAGGCAGACGCAGTGAGAACCACTAGTGACTGATGCAAGAAAGATTCTCAAGCATAAAGATCGATGTGAGATCTAGGCATCAGTAGGTAGACTCAGTGAGAACCACTGGTGACTGATGCAAAGAGGAGAGAGACTCCAAAAGATAGGACAATGCCCCCTAGGCTAGGAAGATACCCCCGAGTGTGAACAGTTTCAATCCATGTGAAGTTGAGAAAAATCTTGAAGATACTGAGAGCGAATGCATGAGCGAGAAAACTAAGCAGGAAAGCACACTAAAGTAGAAAAGCAAACTAAAGCAGGAAACAAAACTAAAGCAGGAAAGCAGGAGAGAAAATTGCAAGATAGCTAAGGGATGCCACGATAAATAGGGCATTACAGAACAAGAGGCGCCTGTTTACCAGGTTTTCACCATCTTGGCAGAAATTCTATTTTTGCTACCATGACGCCTATTTACAAGGTTTTCATTAATGGCACATTTTTCTCTTTTTCTCTTTTTTTTGTATTTTTCCTTTTTTCAAATTTTTTGGTATTTTTTCTTTTTTTTTAATCTTTTTTGGTACTTTTTCTTTTTTTGTTTTTTTGTTTTTTTTTGGTATTATCAAGGCCCCTGTTTACCAAGTTTTCACCAGGATAATAGATACATCAAAGCACCTGTCTGCCAGGTTTTCACTAAGATGGTCATTTTTTCAGGACATTTTGCAATTTTTAGAATTTTCTCAGAATAGAGTATGTACGTGAGCATTCAAAAGACATCTCAACTATAGAACTTCTTCAGATGAAGAGCATTGATAGGCTCTTTGAGCTTTCACCCTCTGTGGTAGAGAGTTGGTAAGCGCCAGACTCAAACACTGCACTGATAACATACAGACCAAGCCAGTTTGGTTCAAATTTTCCTTTCTAGACCCGCTGCCGTTGATTTTTGGGGTTCTCTCTCAGGACGAGATCACCCATTTGAAATTCCCTTGGTCTGACCTTCTTGTTGTAGCTTTTAGATATTATTTTATGATATGCTTGGAGATGATTGAACACCACTTTTCGACATTCATCCAGTAGTTCAATCTCTTGTAGCTGAGATATTCTGATATCATCATCAGTAATGAGGCTCTTCAAAGAGACTCACAAGGTAGGAATATCAACCTCAATAGGAAGCACTACCTCTGCACCATAAACTAGAGCAAAGGGCGTGGCCCATATTGGTGTTCGTATACTAGTGTGGTAAGCCCATAAAGGTGAATTAATCTGGAGATGCCAGTCTCATCCAGATTTGTGTACTGTATGATGTAAGATCTTGAGGATGGTCTTATTTGAAGCTTCCACCTGTCCATTACCCTAGAGATAATAGATAGAAGACCAGTGCTGAATAATTCTGAACTTAGTGCATAATTATTTTAGATCCTTGTTCTTAAATTTTTCCCAATGTCTAGCAAGGTGTAGGACATTGTAGATGGATTAGAAAGTTTATGTATGATACGAATAGCCAATGATGGATGAAGAGGGTGAATGCAACCTTCAAGGACACTCTCTACAAGATACCCAAGCTAGGGAAAAAATAATATAGCAATGTAGGTTCATGGAGCGAAGCTATATAGCATTCAGGGTAATGACTTGATGTCATAAAAAGTATGTGGTCCAAAAGAGTGGACATGTCAAGAGACTTTGAACAACTTGTTTTTCAATTTTGATCAAGACTAAGGGGTCAATTTCATATGATAGGATGTAGCTATGATCAGGATAAATGTTGATTGAGGTATAAGTGCAGGTTTTGGATTATGATAGGAATGCACAGAGATAGGAAGGATAGGCTTGGGATAAGCAAGATCATGATAAGGTAGAATGCATGAGAGAAAGTGAATGGGCTAATGGAACATGAATGTCAGGATACATGATGCTCATGGATAGGCTCAACTTTCTCAAGATCAACAGAAGGAACATGGATGTTCACGAGCTAGCTGGATGTAAGATATGATAGATAAGATGTCATGGAAGGAACTTGCCCCCAAGTGAAGAGTACAAGTAGGAGGAATTACACACAATGCCTTTTTGCCAGGTTTTCATCATGATACTTATCCAAGGTTCCACAAGAAGTGGTTTTCACCGTACGATAGATTGATTTATCTTTACTTTTGCTACCAAGGTTCCTATCTACTAGGTTTTCACCAAGACACTTTTTTTTTCATCTTTTTGATTTAGGGAGGAAATTAAGCTTCTTTCTCTTTGGATAGTGCTCCTCTAAAAGATATGCTATAATAGGCCAAGGCCGCTGAAAGTATGCTCAAAGATGTTGATAGGGTGATGAAATGAAGGATAAGGAAGATGGAGGCCAAGATTTTATGCAATGGACTAGATGAGAGAAAAAGAAGGAATGTAAGGACCCAATATGGAAGGAGAGTAGGTGAAAAAACCAACATCAACACACTCTTTGAAGGGTAGTGTATGGATTTTTTTTTTCATGAATGAATGGGTAGGGATCTCGGTACATAAGAACCCAAGATGGAGGAAGTATTCAAGGTAATGGATTTTGCGACATGAGGACCCAAAATAGAGTTGGAAGATGGACAATGTGCGAAAGAAGATGAAGTGGAAGCCTTTGGAAGCTTGGATGCCAACTCTAAATTTTCCTTTTTGTTCAAGTCTTTTAAGATAGACTTGGGAATCCACATAAATTTTGATTTTCCGTTTGTATCCAGGTTCTTTAGAAGAGACTTGGGAATCTACATAGCTTTTAATTTGTCATTTGTATCATATGATTTAGAACGCAATTTTTCCATAATGGATTTAGGAACCCATATTTTCTTTGATTTGGTTCTTTGCTCGGTGAACCTATGTGGTCCCTTGAATATTGACTTTTTATTTGTAGTCACATGTCGATTAGATGGGATATAGTGATCTTCATATGTAAGTGGATTCTTGTATTTCTAATTTTTTCATTGCACATCCAGATTGCTTCCAAAAGACTTAGGAATTGTGGATGAATAGAGCCGATATGACTGGTTCATATGGAGGAGTTCATAGGTAGCTTTCAAAGATGCATGTCTTTGTTGATCTTGATAGGAGTTAGTGTAAGTGGATGACAAGATAGTATTGATAGGCATGGTACATGGAGGGACATAAGGACCCAATATAGATGGAAGGTTTGATGGTCTCAGCTTTGGGATGTAGGGACCAAGGATGGATTCAGAAGATGGAGAAGAATGGTGCTTACATTTAAATGGATGGATATAAAGTGTGGAGGGGATATCAACATCTTTAGAGTGAGCTGCATGACCAAGGTTCTTACCTTTTTAATTCACCTTTATATCAATGGGAGAATGAGTAGCTTTGATAGGAGCAGCTAAAGCTTCAGGGGATTTATTTTTCTGCAAGGGATTTGGAGGAACGATATTTTCTTGAGGTCGATATGGAGGAGCATGGCAAGGAGATGAAGGGATGCTCTGATCTTGACAAGGATCTTTAGATTGTGTACAAAGGGTACCCTTCTCTTGAATTTCAATAGGTTCATTAGAGATGGTGGAAATGATATCTTGATCTTGCTTGGGAGATGGATAAGATAGAGGAGATGTAAGAGCTTCTTCTAGGAAGAAATGGAAGGGAATGGTAGAATCATCATGGGACTCTTCAGGTATGTTACTTTGGTCAACTGTTGGATAAGGATGGATGGTGTCTTGATCTGTGATCATTTCTAATATTTGTTTCTTCGCACATTGGATTGTCCTCTTGACATGGGGCCACTTCTAAGGACGAGGTAGGAGTGTTGTATTGCCTGAAGGATTATTGACATGCTGAAGGAGAATCTTTTATAATAGGCACGATAAGCGTTGAAGCACATGGAAGCTTTGGGTTAATGATCTTTGAATCCTGAGAAGGAATTGCATTAGTATGCTAATTAGCAGATAAATAGACACTTCTTGACTTGCAATATCCTTCTTTTGTAGATAGAACAAACCTTCATATGATGTTGTCATAGCTTCCTCTACATTCTATTGATCAAAGATGGGATTGTCATAAAATTGTTCTGGATCAAAGTTGGGATTATCATATCAAGATTTATCCATGTTGGAAGAAAGTGGAGAGATGTAAGAATCATGATCAAATGGTAAAGGATAGGTTGATCTTAATAAGAATTTTTTGGATGAAGTATCCTTTCCCCCTTTAATCGTTGGAGTTCAGATTCTAAAGTTTGAAGTTGTTTCCATAAAGTTTCCCTAAGAATCTCTTCTTTGGTTTTAGACATTGTAATATTGTCTTGATGTGCTTGCTTAGAAGATTGAAATGAGGGGGGACTTAGGATCCAACTCAGAACTCTATCTCTAGAGATAACAAAAATGAGATAGAGGCTAGAACAACCAAGATGTGAGATGCACCTGGCACGAATCGTTGAGAGTATGGCTAGAACAACTGAGATATGACTATCGCATCACAAGGTAAAAAAGAACAGAAAGGTATGACAAAGAAAAAAGAGACAAGATGAGTTTGAGTAAGAATTGGTCAGTTCACAACTTGAAACAGCCAGTTTCAGACTGCAGACAATAGGGAAACAAGCGATCAGATCACAGACAAAAGTCAGATCAGACGAAAAAATCATCAGTCAGCAGGAAAAAGCTCATTGTTTTAGGACACCAAGGTATAGATTCACGCGAGAAAGTGTTGTCTCACGTGAGGAAGTGCTCAACTGCTTTTGAGAAAATGCAAGCTCACGCAAGGAATTGCTCAGTTTTTGAGATCTTGTGCGAGAAAACTCTAGGTTTTGATAAACAGACTCAGTTTTTGAGACAAAAACCAGATTTTGAGACATAGTCAGGACTATTCTCTGGTAGAATTTCTAGATTCAGGGTAGTTTTATGATAATATAGATCAGCAATCTTAGTTTGAAGGTGACTAGCACTCGTTAACAAGCACGAAGTTTCAATCAAGCAATAGTGACACAAGCAATAGTCGTAAATAGTTCTACCAAGGAAAAAGGAACTTGGTAGAATCATGAGAGTCTTTGTTTGATCATGATTGGATAGTTTCAGACTCAAAACAAACACTTAGTTATCCCTACAAAAAAAAATGGTGGAGAAGACAAAATCTGTGCCCCGCTGTCTTATGTGTATGCGTGCACCTCACATAGCAGTGTCACCCTCGAGAGGGCGCCAGTGTTTTTGGTAATTCCTAGGACTAAGTATATATGTTCAAAGGTTACCCTTAAAGTAGGGGCCAGCTTCATATACCACTTCAAGCATCCAGGTGCATACCTATGTCAAGAATCTAGGGAAGAGATTCTTCACCCTCCCTGCGCACAGATTATGACTTCTTTCAGAGGTGATCCCGGTAGGCATCTAACTAAGAGAGTTTTTAGTGCACTTCTATTCACAATAACCTTCGGTGCCTCTGATATAGAGTTGGGGCCTCATAGCCACATCAACACTTGAAAGTTATACACCCCTGCAAGCAGGGCTGGGAGCGACGCCGCTCAGTACAACAAGTAAGGCTTTCTCAAGATGATAGTCAAAATCATGAGAAAGAAGTTACCATGGATTTGGAGTCTTTGGACTCAACAAAGAAGACTTTATTATAGTGGGGTGGAATCACCGGCGATAGCTATGTACTCACTCGGGTCGTTCTCGGAGGTTCAACTTCTGACAACCCCTCTAAAGGTGACACAAACTTGGCTTGGATTCAAGGGTTTAATTTTCTAATTCTCTCAAAGAGAGAAGAGCATACTTCTCTATGTCTTCACCTTACCCAAACATGCAAGACATATTCATTATCGAGCTAGCTTCACTCCACCAAATCCACAAGCCTTTGGGTTTCTGATTCTCTCAAAGAGAGAAGAGCATAATCCCCTAACAAGCAGATGTGTTAAAGATCCACTACCTTGCTCTGCTTCCCCAAGTATCTGTCATTATAGCAACATCTATGTCTTGGTTTCATCCATGGGCATCACTTTCGTGTAATGAAAAGCCTATTCCCCTACTTTTCTATCAGGACCCTTAATAAATTTTAACAAAGCCCTATTTAAACTATGTGAATGAAAAATGGTAAACAAGCACAACATTTTTAATATGTCTTTGACAACCATCCTGCAAGCAAACCATTAGCAAGTTTTCATAATCTTTGATAAGCGACCTGCAAACCAATGTTATGCTGTAGCAGAAATCAGAAACATGAAATCAATAGTAGAAAGTAAATGTCAGAAAATGATAACATTAAATTGCAGAATCTGAAAATTTAATGACTGTCTGTAAAACTTCACGCGAGAAAGTATATCACTGCATGAGAGAAAGTTTGGGGACCTACGCGAGAGAATGCTACTGGGAGCAAAAATTTGCATGACTCATCCTAAAATTTTGCATGAGATTTTGTACCAGTGATGTACAGATGCACAAAAAAGTTCAAATTTTTGTCAGAAAATTTCAGGAGTCAGGTTAGAAATCATTTTTCCTGCCCCACAGTGGGTGCCAAAATGTGTGTGCTTAAATGTGACCTCTCAAACCAGGCACAAACACAACATGGTCATTGCTCAATCATCAAATTTGCAAGGATGAACATGAATTGTCCATTTTACAAACTTGGTTGAATAGATCTATTGCCTCCTATTTAGTTGGGGTGTCAAATTTACTCTGAGAATGAGAGCCAACAACCATGACCATTGCTAGAATGGAGTATTTTTAAGTATGACAAAGCTGAAATTGAAATTACTCTATATGAGAAATGCCATTAGAATTAAAGAATTGAAATGCATATTCTAATCTAGAAAGCTTGAAAATATGATAGAATTAAGCTATTAGATATGTAAACAAAACTACGTTAAGATGAAACATGTTATTAATCTAAATAACACTAAGCTAATTATGCAATAAAGCTTGAAAAGTGAGAAAATCAAGACAAAAATTAACTATAGTTTAGATGCTCTCAAATTGCTCCTCTCAAATGAAGAAAATGAGGTCCATAATATAGAAGATCC
>MU223289.1:210741-225768 GCA_018584345.1 Thuja plicata
TTCAAAGATAAATCTATACACAACAAGGTATTTATCTACTCTGAGAAATAGAGGTATTACCAATGAATTGGGAAATTCAAGGAATATATTATGGATAGAAAGGATCCACTTGACATAACTGTCAAAATCTTGTTTGAAAAGATAACATATTTGTAATTAATGTCAAAGTGAGAGAGATACCTCATTATCATACTAACAAAGGGAGAGAAAATAGAAAGGCAGAGAAAATAGAAAGGGAGATAAAACATCAAAAGAAAGGAGAACAGTCAAAGGAAGAGAGTTTGACACAAAAGGAGAACACATCACATCAGAGAAAGAAATATTCTACGTCCATCCAGAGAAGGGATTAAAGACAGAAAGGAAGATGCAAGAATCAAATCAAAGATATTTGAGCTTACCGATAGCCAGACATTTGTAATAAGTTGCATTAGAAAAGCTTGATAAAACTGTATATTTCATATTGTATTAGCAATAGTATAGTATGATAATGTAGTATGTTTCCATCAATGCCAAAGGGAGAGATTGATGACATGTAATTGATTAAATATTTGAAGATGTTAAGTTGATGATCATGCAATGCATTAAATATGTTAATGTATTGTAATGTCATTGATGTCAACTTGATATAATCTATATGGTCATTGTAATACTGTCAAAGAATTCAAAGAACCGATGAATCAAAGGCTATGCTATAAGTAATGCATATAAGTCAAGTATTCACTAAGTGACTACATACACCGACAGAGTGCACCCGATGGTCAGAGTAAAAGAACAAATTCACAGTGTTTCCAAATGAGGAAATGCACAACATTACCGATGAGCAGAGTTACAGTGTTTCCCAACAAGAAAAACATAGAGTAACCTAGCGAACATAATTTCAATGTTGCCTGATAGAGAAGACAAGGACGGAGATCCTGATGACAACTGAAGTCACACCAATGAAAAATTTAGTTATCACCAATGACTAACTGAAGTATTGACCTACAGAATAGAGAGTTCAAAAAATGACAAAATGCTTAGCTCTCAAGAAGCTAAATATAGAGTTAACGGATACTTATCATTGTTTTAATCATCCAGTTAAAGCCGGAGATAATTAATTGATTTAAAGTTGCTTTGTCTAGTTGGAAAGAAGATCTCTACGAGATCAGACTAGAGATTTTCTTTAAATCTATTGTCAAAGATTGTTGAACATGCCAAGATCAAGAAAGCCTATAAAAGAGGAAATCATGTCTATAAGAGACAAACTCATTTCATTACAAATTGTGTGTGTGGGGTGAACAAGAAGAGGAAAGATGCTAAAGGAAATCTGAAGGAGAAGAAAGTCTTCATTTTAGTCCTGATCAACAAGCTACATGAAGAGCTAGATTCTACAGACACCAAAAAATAGTGAGACAAGCATCACAGAGCAGAACAAGTGTGGAGCAAAGGTATATATTTTATTATATTGATCAGTGAAGTAATGGACCTACAATAGATCTGAAAATCTGCAATTGAGTTGTATGTATGAATAGATCATTAGTGTTTCAATTTAACCATTGAAGCATACATGCCTCTTAACTGAGCAGGAATTAAAATTCTTTTTCAATTGAGATACATCCCAAGGAGTATCAAAAATTTTGATCACAAAAGTAGCATTGGATATGCCCGATACCTATTGACAGGCCAAGAGAGTTTGATCAAGGATGGTAGCATTAGATGCTAGATACTAGTTGACAAACTATTTCTAAATCCTCTAACAAGGTCACACCTAACAGTGTGTTTGTAACCTTTAACAGGGTTGGCTCTTAACATGGCTCACTTCAGAAGAGTGAAAATTTGGGGTACCGATCCTAGTGGTTTTTCCCTTAATAGTGTTTCCATGTTAAAAATCCATGTGTTATGTGTGTATGATTCATTTATTTACTATTTTTTATCTTACATAATTAATTCTGGATTGATCGGTATACTCTACATATTTATTATATTTCGGTAAATAGATGACTGCTTATCGGTAAAGAAACAAAAGAAGGTTGAATAGAGCAATCCGACAAGTAGTAAATTGATATAAGTATTTCATGGCATTCATCTTGTAGGAAACAAGATAACTTGAGATATAATTGGTGGTTATAAGTTCAAAGGGTTGATTTAAGGATTAATTTTTGAGGCCACTGATTCATCCTGTGTTGGAAACACTTAGGGGGGGGGGGGGTGAATCAATGTTTAAATAATTATTCTATTTCAGCAATTTGAACATAAATCAAATAGATAACATATGAAGCATAACACAACAACACATAACACCAGATATGTTTACAGGGAAACCTTGATCAGAGGAAAACCCCGGTGGGAATCAACACCCACAAATGATTGTACTAGTATAATGAACTTGTTAAGGTTCCTTTGCCCTGTTAAAAGAAGTCTTTAAAAATAAAGTACAATGACCCTATTAGGAGTCTTTACAAAAACCCTGTTAGGGGTGAGGACTCACTGTCCAAGAGCTCATTGCTCAATAAAAGAAGGCTACAACCTCCTGAAGATAGATATGCACTATATCTAAAAATTGAACTGCTAAAGTGACACGACTGTCTGATCAGTTCCTTTTATGCACTGATGCTTTGATCTCTTAAAAGAATTTATCTCATACTAACTAGTTCATACTGCTCTTCTTTGTCTCTGCTCCGCATATTCTCGACTCGTTCACTTATTACAAAAATGCATATTAAGTATATACACATACTCAATAGACGCGACCAAAAACAATACCTTAGTCGGCCTAATAATAATATACACAACACGTCGAAACTAATTGGCTTAAGTGTGTTTAAAATAGTGATAAAGACATAACTAAAAACATATTACAATAGGCACTTGGTCTTTACACAATAAAATATTATACGTTGACCCAAAATCTGAAGTCAGCATCATACTCTATTTTCTAAACTGCAAGTGATACTAAACTCGGTGTAAATTTTGCGTACTATCATGCCATACCATGCATGTATAGACTTATCATATTAATATATCATAAAGCTTAAATATAAAGGTGGATTTCCTAGCTTGATTGCACACACGTGCGCTGGTGCTCTGATCAACTGCATATCTCTGCCTTGTCTGTTTTCTATACTTAGTTAATTTTCACATCAAAGTTTGTTGTCAAAACTTTATAGGACTTTGTTTCCATAATGACAACACAAAATAAGTCATATTCTCCCTGAGAGTCAACTTTCCAACAATCTCCCCCTTTGTCATTAATGACAACAAAGGAATGTGGCCAAGTTACTCAAAATTAACTAACACCAAAAACTGTATATCATCCTCCTTTACATATACTATATCATACTTCTTTTTATATATATACACTACTACCCCTTTGAAATTAATGACAAAGGTATCAAAAATGAGGTCCTTGAGTAGTTACTCTGAGTACACATCTGGTTAAGTGATCTAAAGATTCTTGATTTCTTGCTGCTAGAATGCCTTCAGTGTATCTAATGTCTGAAGATGGGCACATAGAGCATAGGTGAGCTTCTCCATTTTTATCAAATCCATGCAGGGACCTTGATCATAAGTGACAATAGTGGCATCTATCTATTTGATGTTCTCATTCAAAACAGCTAAGGAAGGCGCAAGTGCATTTCTCAGTTGGTTCTGCCTTGTCCTTATCTTGCTAATCTCTAACTTGGCTTTATCAATTTTATCTATCTGTCCTTGATAGATATTTTTGTAGATGTTCATGTCTTGAGAGGATGTTTCAACTGATTTTCTTACACTATCAACCAAAATATTAGCTTCCTGAATCTTCTTGATGTGCTATGAGGTGAATTTTACTTTGTCCATGTAGTGAGTTATCACATTTCTGCCTTTAGCTGCCAAATATTTCAAGATTGCTTGACCAATCTTCAAGGGATTAAGATCTAGAGAGAAATTATTTGTCAATTCATTCAATCTTTCATTCTTTTATTCATCTTCTACAATTTTAGTGGCGGAGTCTACTAGACTTGTGAAGTGTGATTTGAAGCTTGTTAAGATGCTATCAACATCATCAACTGACTGAATTTTGGCCATTTTCTTATCTGTTGGCACTAAGTCATTTAAAATGTTTACTGTCTCTAGAAAGAGAGGGTTTCTCATGACTTTTTTCTCTTTTTTTTTCTCCATGGATAGAACACTGATCTTAATTAGATCTTCTTGTTCTCAAGCATCTAGATTTGTTGAATCAGGGGTCAGACTTGAAAACAATGATACCAATGGTTTAATGGGTGGAGTAAGTATAGTATTCTAACTGACATCCACATATTCACTTTATATAGGTATCTCCATAACTGGTGGTTCATTAGATTGATTATCTTCCTCATTATTTATATCTATTGAATCTTTAGAAGGAACTTCATCTTGCTATAAAGAGGTATTATCAGTGCATACCTTCTCTGTCTCTTTAGTACTGAAAAATGCTTTTTCAAATTTGTTCATGTCATTGTCAGAAGCTATCATGGATATCTTAACATCATCAATCACAATGGTTTCTTCTGAGTCTTTGGCTATGTCAGAGGGTGATGTAACTTTAGGCCCCGAATCCTGTGGACCTGTCATAGGTGCATTTGGAATCTCAGATTCTTTACTCTGTTTAGGAGGGACTAGAGTCACTTTTTCTATAGGCGTCATTGATGGATACATATTTTTATCCATAAATACTCCATCAAATTCTTTCTGAGTTTCTTCACCAACCAGTTCATACTCTTTTTTTAGGATATGAAGTGTTCTTGTTTTGGTTCTGAGATGAGGTTTTACCAAATCCAACAGTATAGCTTTCCCATCATGTGAGAAAACAAGGAGAAGAATATCTAATGTTTCTTCTCTAATCCTCATATCCTCTTCAATTTCTTGCCTTTTCAATACATCAAGTATGTTCCATACTTTGTCTGGTATGACTATTTTGAGTTCTAATACTGTCCTCTTAAACTTGATCGTGTGAGAAATAATCATAGAATAAATTTATGATTTATCTATCTTTTGATATTTGTCATAGACATTCTTAATAGAGTCTAGTCTACCTTCATTAACAATTCTATTCCTTAAGAATTTCAGACTAGGTCTGAATCCTACCTTAGGAAGGGCTTGAGTGTTTTTTACCTTGCTCCTTGTTGTCCTTGAGGATGGGTGACCTGTGGGAACTTTCTTCCTTCTTCTAGTCAAATTACTTGGTACTAATGGTGGAGATGCTTCCAAGTCAATAGTAGTTGAGGGCATAGATGTACCTTCATTAGATTTCTTCATCTTCTTCTTGGGAATGTCATCAGATTTTTCTATTTTTACTTCTTCAGGAGTTTTCTTGAGTTCTTTTGCAATCTTAGCTTCCCTAGCTTTATCTAGGTCATCTTGTGTAACCCCATGAACTTTGAGGATATTAGATGTAATCCTTGATGCCTTTCTTTTATTGTCTGCAATGTATAAGACATAATCAACTTGATTTGTCTTCTCTCTGTATGTACTCCATCTTGGCTCATTTGGATCTTTGGGTGCGGAAAAAAGAACTTGTGCATATCCTTCCAACACATGTTCCTCAACTTCATAACCAAGTGGGTGAATCCATTTGGTTCTTAGTTCAACTACTTTCATGCATGTGCAGTCAGTTTCCACCATGAAACATATGGTGTCTTTATACTTATCAACTATCTTCTCCGGTATTCTAAACCTTTTTTGCATCTTGATCTTGAATGTTTTGATCTCCATGTCCATAGAATCCTTAACACTACTCTCTTATGTAGCCTTTAGAGATATCTGAGACATAGTGGGTTTTCTCTTGTCTAGGTAAAGGTTAGAATATTTACCAACAATGTGAAAGTATAGGTAGATAATCAAGGAGCCAAATATGAATATCTTGCTCTTGTCATGCTTGATAGCTCTTACATTTTGTGTGGGCAATATCTCACAAATATTATACTGAGTGTTATCTTTAGCCATCCTTATTGCTGCTAGAGCAGTAGCTATGAACACACTATTCATCCTTCTTGCGGGCTGAAACTTGTAACCTAGTATCATTGTGAGAAGTTTGATGTCTTCTTCCACAATGGGATCAACAGTCATCCCGCACCTATGATTCCTAGAAAAACATGCTTGCTTAACCTGATTTTTAACATCTTTACCAGTGGGAAGAACTGGTCCAACCTTAGGAAGTCTATTCATATCATGAATTAGGTCAGCAGTAATGCGGACAGGAACTTCACCAATCCAATATAGGTCATCATGTATCCTGCTCAATAGAATTTTGACCCATTATGGTTCATAGAACTCGTGCGTGTTTGAATACTCAAAGATAGGGTTATTAGTGAGATGCGTGTATTCATCCTTGAATGAATAATCTAGCTTCATCATTGATGCCATAAGAGTTTCTATGTTATTATCCCCAACGGTTTCCTTCTTGCAATAGATGTATGCACGAATGTCTTCTACATGCATGACTCCTAGCAAAGTCTTGGAAAATGACCCTTCAACATCATTTAGTATAGACTTGAATGGATGATTTTTAAACATGAATCTCTTCCTTTCAGCAATGTCAAATACTATAGGGGTTGCCATACTTACTTTTTGATTGATTAAATAGGGTTTCACTACAATTCTGAAATGATGTGACTGCTAGGGTTTTGTTTTGACTTCAATCCATTCAGTAACCAACCAAATCATTTAAAATTTAATGCTTTGATTCTCAATGCTCCTGTGCTCTCCAAATTTTATGATCTCAAGATGCAAAAGTGAAGATAATCGATCATTCACTGACTTATATATAGTTTACTGCATTTAATGCTTGTTACTGTACACGGTTTCCACTGAGAGTTTCAAACTTTGTTCTTGTCAAAGTATAGGTGATGCATGCATGCATACTTCCTTAGTTCATGATCACAAACATGAATCCATAGGAACATACTCAAAGGTGAGTATACCAGCCATGCAAGGGTTTAGAGCTAGAATAGCTCCCCCTATGACCACGAGGGTCATCTAACCAGAAGTAGAAGGTGTGTCCACTATGGATGCATCTACTACCTTGTTCTGATCATTACCTTTCTTTACTTTAACCCATATTTTACCTGAATCTTATGTAGCTTGTACAAACTTGACTTCTCCAGATTCTTCAAATAATGATTCTTTAGGCTTCTCTTATTTTTGAGTTTTGGATCTACAAAACCTTGAGATGTGTCCAACTTTTCCACATGAGTGACAAATGATTGGAGGTCTATTGATATTGTTTATCATGCTGCATTGGTTGGCTGTATGACCATTATAATTACATATCTGACATGTAATGTTCTGATAGTTTCTCAGAGGTTGATTTCTCTGATTGTTTTGATTCAAATTTCTTTGATTCTGCTATGACTAATTTCTTTGAATTATTTTGCAATGAATAGCCCCATGACCAAATTTATTACAGGAGTAACAATAGCCATTGAAAGGTTTTACTTCTTTACAATCTCTTGCCAAGTGTCCATGCTTGTTACAAGCATAATAAGTTCTATTAACTTGCTTGAGTTCATCTTTAGGTGGTTCTGTTTTAGCCTCTACAAGATTCTCAGTTTTCTTTGCCTCAGTAGATGTCTCTTAAGCTTTCTTTCTTTCTTTCATTGAATTGATTTCAATTTGAGCTACACTGTATCCAACACTAGTAGTATCACCTTTTAGCTTCTGTGCATAAATTTGAGATTGAATTAGATTAGAACTTGTGTGTAGCTTATCAATCTTGTCTTTTTCTTCTGTTAATTCAGATTCTATCATTTTCTTTATGTTTTCCAACTCCAAGATTTTCATGTTTACTTGATAAGTTCATCATCTAATTGTTTACTCTCTTTGGTATTTTCTTCAATAGCTATTAGGCTATCTGTAAGTTGTTCATTAAGATCTTCAATCTTATCTTTCAAATACATGTTCTCTTCATTTATCTTTTTGACCATTTTTCCCAAGTCATTTGTGGAGCAATCTTTCAGATATTTTCTTAATTTCTTGATAAGCATTTGGGAGCCATCAACCTTTAGTTTTAGTTCTTCATTTTCTTTTTTAGATCTATCAAGATCCTCAAGGGCCTCTTCAATATTCTTTTTTAGATGTTTTTCTTCTAACAAATCCATGATCTCCTCAAGTGGTTAAACTTTCTTTCAGAGGACCAGAGCTCTGATACAAATTATTGGAAACAATGAGAGGGGGGGGGGGTGGTGAATCAATGTTTAACTAATTATTATATTTCATAAATTTTAACAACAACACATAACACCAGATATGTTTATGGGGAAACCTTGATCAGAGGAAAACCCCGGTAGTTATTAGCACCCACAAATGATTGTACTAGTATAATGAACTTGTTAAGGTTCCTTTGCCCTATTAGAAGCAGTCTTTACAAATCAAGTACAATGACCCTATTAAGAGTCTTTACAAAAAATCTATTAGGGGTGAGGACTCACTGTCCAAGAGCTCACTACTCAATAAAAGAAGGATACAACCTCCTGAAGATAGATATGCACTATATCTGAAAATTGAAATGCTGAAGTGACACGACTGTCTGATTAGTTCCTTTTATGCATTGATGCTTTGATCTCTTAAAAGACTTTATCTCATACTGACTAGTTCAAATTTCTCTTCTTTGTCTCTACTCTGCATATTCTTGACTCTTTCACTTATTACAAAAATGCATATTAAGTATATATACATACTCAATAGATGCGACCAAAAATAATACCTTAGTCGGCCTAATAACAAATATACACAATGCTTCCAAAGTAATTGGCTTAAGAGTGTTGACAATAGTGATAAAGACATAACTAAAAACATATTACAATAGGCACTTGGCCTTTGCACAATAAAATATTATACGCTGATCCAAAATCTAAAGTCGGCATCATACTCTATTTTCTAAACTACAGGTGATACTGAACTCACTGTAACTTTTCCATACTATCATGTCGTACCATGCGTGTATAGACTTAGCATATTCATATATCATAAAGCTTAAATATAAAGGCACGTGTCCTGACTTGATTTCACACATGTGCACTGGTGCTCTAATCAACTACATATCTTTGCCTTGTTTGTTTTCTATACTTAGTCAATTTTCACATCAAAGTTTGTTGTCAAAACTTCATATGACTTTGTTGCCATAGTTACAACAAAAAATACGTCATATTCTCCCTGAGAGTCAACTTTTCAACACCCCCCCACTCTCAGTTATTACTAACACTTTACTAGTGACATTCAATATTTTTTACTTGAATGGAGGACCCCTACCTATAATCCCTCGGTGAGACAATTGTTGCATCAAATACCCCCTCATGTCATCTGGAGTATATGGAATGAAAGGATCAACCATATATTCAAGGGGATTGAAAATATAATAGAAGGTGTTTTCAGAACTATGTACAAACTGCTGACAAAAAAATTATCAGTTACCAACTGGAAGCTCCCTGGCTACCCACCTACACAATGGTATAATATAATTGCTAAGAATTGGAACCTGCCAATGACTTATGCAAAATTTTATAACACAAAGAGATTAACAAGAAAAAGAAAAAGATGGAAACCTCATTTTTTTGGGTGGTACAACTTAACTTTGATGGAGCTTCCAAATAGGGTAATGCTATGGGAGGTGGGGTGATCAGAGACTTCAAAGGTGAGTTGACTATTGCTTTTCTAGGGAACCCGAGTGACCACACTAGTAATCAAGTTGAATGTATGTCTTTATTTTGGGGGATTCATATTTCACTCTCAATTAGAATTAAAAATCTTGATATAGAAGGTGAATGTAAACTCATAATTGAAGCCACAAAAGGGTCAATTAATACCAGTTGATCTATGGAAGGAATTATGGGGTAAGTGCACAAAGATGGGGGACCAAAAAGATGCCACTTTTCTTTTTGGTCCCCCCAAAACTATAGGACACATGTTAAATAGGGTGCACACCCTATGTCTTGGCATGCCCAAGTCTTAAGCTTGGGCATTACAAGCCATAGGGCATGTTCCCTAATGGGTGTATGCCCTATGAGAGAAATAATAAAGCTAAAAAATTTGAGCTTCCATACCATTTTTTCCATCACAGCCATGAGGTAGCAGAGGTATTTTTCATCTCAGAACTATGTATGCCATTCTTGGAGCTCATTTTCCTTTGTGGGTGCATTGGATTGCAACAAAAATGTCTCCATGACCCCTTACAACCCTTTACGATTATCTACCATGTGTTAATGCTTCCAAAGTGTCCTAAGGGGTCCTAAGAGATTTTAAGGGGTACTAGGAGACATTAATGTGTCCTAGAACCCCTTATAACTCCTTACCACACATTAATGTATGGTAAGGGCCATTAAGGGGTCTTAAAGGGTCCTAAGACACATTAATGTGTCCTAGGACCACTTAACACCCCTTATGACCCCTTACCATACATTAACACATGGTAAGGGGTCCTAGGACACATTAATATGTCTTAGGACCCCTTAAGACCCCTTACAACTCTTTAGGATCCCTTACCATACACTAATGTATGGTAAGGGGTCCAAAGGGTTCTTAAGGGGTCCTAGGATACATTAAGTATCCTAGGACTCCTTATGATGCCTTAAGACCCTTACGAACCATTAACACATACTTCAGTATGATAAGGGGTCTTAAGGGGTTGCAAGGGTTCATAGGATACAATGCATTAAGACCTCTTACCTTACATTAATGCACGGTAAAGGGTCCTAAGGGGACGTAAGGGGTTCTAGGACACATTAATGTATCTTAGGACTCCTTAAAACCCTTTAGCACCCCTTACTATACATTAATGCATGGTAAGGGGTTGTAAGGGGTCTTAAGGGGCCCTACGACACTTTAACATGTCCTAGGATCCCTTAGGACCCCTTACCATGAATTAATGCATGGTAAGGGTTTTTAAGGGGTCATAAGACACATTAATGTGTCCTAGGACCCCTTAAAACCCCTTACTATACATTAATGTATGGTAAGGAGTTGTAAGAGTTCATAAGGGGTCCTAGGACACATCAATGTGTCCTAGGACCCTTTAAGACTCTCTATGAACCCTTATCATTCATTAAAGTATAGTAAGGGGTCCTAAGGGGTTTTAGGACACATTTATGTGTCCTAGGACACCTTAAAATGTATTAATGTATTGTAAGGGGTTGTAAGTGGTCTTAAGGGGTCATAAGACACATTAATGTGTTGGAGGATCCCTTATTGTACATTAATGCATGGTAAAGGGTCCTAAGGGGTTGTAAGGGCTGCCCTAGGACCCCTTAAAACCCCTTAGGACCCTTGAATATACATTAATGCATGTTAATGGGTTATACGAGGTCTTAAGGTGTCCTACAACACATTAATGTGTCATAGTACCCAAGTTATGACCTCTCTCTCTGTCACCTTCTCACCTTATCTCCTTCTCACCGTCTCACTGAGATTGGGTTGCCACCCATGACAATTAAAGAGGAATTTCATCAATATCATAATTAATGGCCATCATGGGAATTTTTTTTGGGGGGATAAGAGAACTAAACTAAAATGCATAAAATAGAAAGAACAAGGATTCCATGATGACATGTAAGTGATTGAATGTTTGAAGATGATAAGTTGATCACCAAAATGCAGAAGGATAATGCAAGACATTAAACCAGTTAATGGATTATATTGTCTTTGATGTCAACATGGTATAATCTAATTGGTTATAATCAAAGTGTCAAAGAATTCAGAGAATCAGAGAGATAAAGATTGTGCTTTTCAGTAATGCATAAAAGACAAGCATTCACTATGTGACTTCAAACACCGACGGCTAGTGGAACCTGATGGATATAGATCACCGAAAGTCAAGTCATAGTGATCCCCGAGCAAGAACACCGACGAGAAAAATCACAAGCATAACCAAAGGCCAGAATCATAGTGTAAATCGACAGAGAAGCCCGAGGAGAACTAGACTGTTGATCGAATCTATCAAAGAGTTAAAACACCAAAATTAACTTGAGTTCAAAAATGAAAAAATATCTAGTTGGCAGAGCTAAATATGGACTTAACTAGTAGTTATCAATGTTTTCATTGACAAGATAAAGCCATAGATAAGTAAAGGATTTAAAGTTGTTTTGTCGAGTTGGCAAGAAGATCTCTGCGAGATAAAACAAGAGGTTTTATTTAAATCTGATTGGCTAAGATTGTGGATCATGCCAAGATCAAGAAAATCAAGAACCTAACAAAAATGGTATTATGTATATAAAGAGACAAATTAATTCATTACAAAAAAAGGGTGATTGAATGAAAAAGAGGATGCTGAAGAGAAATTGATGAAGAGAAACTTCATATAGTCTTGATCAATCAAGCTGAGGAAAGAGCTAAAGTTTTCTCTAGACACCAAGAAATAGAGCATAGCATCACCAAGAAGAACTAAAGTGTAGAAAAGGTATTAAAATAGATATATTAATCAGGTTAGTTTTATGAGCTTATAATAGATCTGAAAATCTCCAAATATAAGTTGTATATGTGAATAGATCATACTGTTTCAGTTTAACCATTGATTCAGAAAGTCTCTTAACTGAGTAGGATTTAAAGATCCTTTCTATATTGAGATACATCCCAAGGAGTATCAAAAATTTTGATTATGAAGATAGCATGAGATGCCAGATACTTATTGACAGGCCAAGAGAGTGTTTGATCAAGGAAGGTAGCATAGAGATGCTCGATATTAGGTGACAGACTAAAATTTTAAATCCTCTAACTAGGTCACACCTAATAGTGTTTTTTTAACCTTTAATAGGGTTGTCTCTTCAACGAGCTCATTTCAGAAGAGTGAAAATTTTGGGTTACCGTTCCCAAGTGGTTTTTCCCTTAACGGGGTTTCCACATTAAAAATCCATGTGTCAATGTGTTTAGGAGTCATTACTTTAGTGTTTTTCATTACACAGAGTTAATCTAGATTGGTCGGTATACTCTAGATAATTTATTGTCTTTCAGTAAATTAATAGACTACTATTTGGTAAACATACAAAATAAGGTTTAACAAAGCATTCCGAGCAGTAGTAATTTGATAAGTATATTTGAAGGCATTCATCTTATAGGACTGGAGATAACTAGAGGCTTAATATTGTGGTACTTGGTTTTTGGGTTGATTAATTAGAATATTTTTGAGGCCACTTATTCACCCCCCCTCTTAGTTATTACTAACAATTGGTATCAGAGCTTGTGTGCTTAGAATGAGAGTTTAACAACTCAAGCAAAAGATCACAAGATGAACATACAAGATGTGACCAAGTTGAATAAAGACAACTTTGCATTATGGAAAAGAAGAATAAGACTCCACCTATCAGGTATTGGAAATCATGTTTCTCAATACCTTGATACTAAATATGTGTTTCCTATAGGACCTCAAACTCTTGAGCAATTAAGAGTAAATCATGAGCATAATTGCATGATGATAGAACTTGCCTCATCACTCTTCGATGCTGAGTTTGAAGATGTCAAAACCTACACCTCTGCAAAGAAAATGTGGGATAAGTTGAAGTTGGTGCATGGAGGAGATGCCAATGTACTAAGAGCCAAGGTAAGAAGCCTAAGAGGAAGGTTTGATGACCTAAGGATGAAGGAAGGAGAAAATATCACTCAGTATAGCTGCAGAATAAAAGACGTAGTCAATGCTATCCGAGGAGTTGGAGATGTACTTGAAGTGGAGATAATGGTAAGTAAAATATTAAGAACCTTACTGCCTGTATATGCTATTATAGTTTTTTCTATTCAAGAAATGAGAGCACTTGCAAACAATAAAGTTACTCTAGATAGTCTGATTGGTAGTCTGATTTCATTTGAAATGAATAACTTTGATAATAGTGTCTTACCATCTATAGAATCTGCATTCAAATCTTCTTTAAAGATAAGAAATTAAAATCATTGAAATGCTATTAGAAATGATAGTGAAAGTGATAATGAGGATCAAGGACTTGATGAGATTGAAGCACTAATGGCAAGAAGATTGTAGAGAGGCAAATGTAGATATAAAGGTAAATTACCACTTGTATGTTTCAATTGTAAAGAGGTCGGACACTTTGCTGAAAGATGTCCAAATAGAAGAAAAGATGATAGAGGAAATGAAAGATCATATGGGAAGATGTTTGATAGAGGTGATAACAGAGATTACCAACGCAACCATCATTCTGAAAAAAGAGATACCAGAGACTACAAGGACAAAGGGAAGAAATATTCTTACTAGGTGAGAATAGAACTGATGACACTGACACCGAATGAGAAGAAGACATCAAGAAGGTATTTGTAGCCATGAAGGATGATTCCGATGAAGAAGAAGAAAGGTATGTAGAAATTGCACTTATATCTAAAGTTAGTAAATATGATGTCTAGATCATAGATAGCGGATGCACTCAACACATGACTGGCGATGAACAAAATTTTGAGACTTTTGAATACTACAATGGTGGTTCAGTAAGAATGGGAAATGATACACTTGTCTAGTAGAAGGTAAAGGAACTATAATGTTGAATAACCTGATCAAATGTGAAAATGCTTACTGGGTAAAAGGACTGAACTATAATATGTTAAGTGTTTCACAATTGAATAATATAGGTCATCGAGTGGCATTTTAAAATAAGAAGGCAAAGATCTTCAATGAATTAGGAAGGTTGATTGGAACCGGTGAGAAGAAAAAAGGTAACCTTTTCTATCTTGATGACACTAACACCACTTTTTTAATGGCTAGAAATGAAGACATATAGTTGTGGCACAAAATATTGTGTCATGTCAATTTTGACAACTTGATAAAGGTAAGCAACAAAAGGAATGTCAGAGGCTTACCAAGCATGAATAAGCCTGAGCATATCACGTGCAAGAATTATCAGAAAGGTAAGATGACAAAGTATAGTTTCAAGAGTAAAACAAATACATCTAATGCAATTCTAGAATTAGTCCATACAGAACTATGTGGACCCATGAGGAAAAAGAGCTACTATGGAGATAGGTATTTTATTCTCTTTGTTGATGATTATTCTAGAATGATGACAGTCATGTTCTTAAAAGATAAATCAAAAGCATTTAAGATGTTTA
>MU223289.1:234561-270087 GCA_018584345.1 Thuja plicata
TATATACATGTATATATATATACATATATACACACACACACACACATATATATCTGTGTGTGTGTGTGTGTGTGTGTACATATGTATATAGGCAGCAAGCTTTCCAGAGCACAAACACAAGGCATACTAAATATAGGAGGTCAGACATTTTATTGAGAAGACAGGGTTTCACAGATTGAGAATTTGATAGTACAGATGCTTCAGTAAGAGGCCCTCACAATACCTGCAAAATCAATGCTGTTCACACCCTTAACATTTTTCAGTGGCTTAAATAAACAATTTTTCGGGTTATTTAATATCCCACAAATAGATGTCATCTAGATAATGTTTTTAAAGAAATTAGATTGATGATTCAAACCTTTACATCCAAGAATTAGATTCCTCACCCTTTCTAATAAGAATTAGATTGATGATTCAAACCTTTACATTTTCAATAGATTCAAATCTTTATGTCTTAGAATTAGATTCCTCACCTTTTTAAGAAATAAGAATTAGATTAAGGATTTAAACGTTTACATCTTTAAATTAGATTCTTTATCCTTTGAAAAAGAATTAGATTGATGACTCAAATCTTTCACATCCTATCATAATGATTGTCTTATTATTGGAGAAACACTACAAAATACTTTTACTATGGATAGTGAGTTAGTTGTTAGATTGTGACAACACAATAAAGCAAATCAGATTTCATAACATTTTATCTTTAAAAATTATATTTTCTCTAAGAATAAATAGATATAGATATTCTATATTTATATAGTTGTCATTTACATGTTATAGTTTCACCAATTTAAACGTTTACATCTTGAAATTAGGTTCCTCCCCCTTTCAAAAAGAATTAGATTGATGATTCAAGCCTTTCACATCCTATCATACTGATTGTCATATTGTTAGAAAAACACTACAAATGACTTTTATTATGATCAATGAGTTAGTTGTTGGATTGTGACAACGGTATAAAGCAAATCAGATTTCATCTCATTTTACCTTTAAAAATTACATTTCGTCCACACACACACACACACACACACACACAGAGTTCTCATTAACATGCTATAGTTTTGCCAATTTTAATTAATAAATTTTTAGGTTATTTATAACTCTATTATAAGATGTCATTCACATAACGTTTCCTCTGTCTTTTAAGGAGATTTGAATTGAAGATCCAAGCCCTTCACATCCTATCATAATGATTCTCACATTGCTGAAGAAACACTACAAATTTTTTTTTTAATAGATAGTGAGAGTTCCTTGTTGGATTGCGACAACAATATTAAGCAAATCATATTTCATCTTTTAAATGAATATTTTTTGGTGTTTTTTACAACTCCACAATTAGATGTCATTTGGACAATTTTTTCTCACTCTTCGAAACAAAATTAGACTAATGATCCAAACCCTTTGCATCTTATCATAATGATTGTCACATTGTTGGAAAATCACTACAAATAACTTTTCTTATGGACAATGAGAGCTTGTTGTTGGATTATGACAACAAAATAAAGCAAATCAGATCCCATCTCATTTTATCTTAAGAATTTAGTTTTTCTCTAAGGAAAAAAAGTAAAATAAATATATTTTTATATTATATGAGAAAACCATTGCCATTTATAGACTATAGTTTCATCAGTTTTAATGTACATTTTTTTGTGCTATTTATTAGTCCACAATGAGATGCTATTTAAATAATGTTTCTTTACTCCTAAAAAAATCAGATTGATGCTCTGAATCCTTCACATCCTATCATAATGTTTGTCACATGGTTGGAGGAACACTAGAAATGACTTTTATTATGGAGAGTGAAAGTTAGTTATTGGATTGTGACAAAAATATATAACAAATTGGATTTCATCTCATTTCTCCAATTTAAATGAACATTTTTTTTTTTGTTATTTGAAACTCTAGAATCACATGCATTTAGATAATGCTTCTCACTCCTCCAAGAAAAAATGTAATGATGGTCGAAATCCCTCACACATTAGAGATATGTGTTGATGTCACAATATTATAATGTCTGCCACATTGTTTTTATTTATGGGTAATGGGTCGAAGCCGAGATTTAATTATTATTTGTTAAGATAAAGTAGACTCAAACCCAAGACCTCCCAGATTAGAGGCTCACAACTTTATCGTTGTGTTGTAGGTTGTTGCCTAATGAATCTCACATTGTTGGAGAAACATTTTATGTTGATAGTGAGAGCTTGTTGTTCAATTGTGGCAACAATATTTAAAGCAAATCACATCCCATCTTAAATTTTCACTAGCTTAAAAAAAATTTATGGACTTTTAAAAACCCCACAATTAGATGTCACTTAGATAATGTTTCTCCACTCTCCCAAGATGAATTGTGTTGACGATCCAAATCGTTCACACATTAAAGATAAGTGTTGATGTCACCCTATCATAATGATTATCACTTGAACGCTTATAGAGAATTTTTATTATCAAGAGTGAGAGCTCACTATTAGATCGTGGCCACAATATAAAGAAAATCACATCTCATCTTTCATCTTATCTTATTTTTGAAAGAAGTTAAAATTACTTTTTCTTTAAGAAAAACCCTACTACCCTTAGAGAAAATCTACTTTATTTGTTTTTCTTAATTTGATGATTATTATCACGTGGAACATGTTTCCTAGCATAATATCAAGCTCTTACCATGTAAATTTATGTTATTCTATTATTGTGTTTTATCATTTTTATTTTTTTGCAATTAATTTGTGTTGCAAATCAACCAAACAAAAGATGTGAATACCACATCAACCTCATATCACTCAATTGTTGGTTATATTGAAGAAGCCTATGCACAAGTAAATGTTATCGCAATAAAAAATCCCAATCATTTCATGACTAGCAGGCATTGACCAGGGTACCATTTGAGGGACACCCTTGTCCTCTTAATAATACCTTGGGAAGGCTCTGCTACATATATCCATCTTGGAGCTTCTTAGATTAACACCTCTTTGTAACCACATATTGGACCATGCTTTGAGAGATCCAAAAGTCTCTTGTGATATTAATCTTTATAAATTTCAAACCCTTAAAGATGACTTATTTCTTTGTATCACATTGCATTCACTTCAAATGACATGCATTCTATTGAACCATCCCATACTGTAATAATCTGTATAGAGGATATTATCAATATATGTAAAGTAAATTGAGTCCTTAGAGATGTTTTGTGTAATTTTAATTAGTGTGAATCTAATCTTATTAAATAATTGGGACATTATTATAATAACATGGAGCCTTAATAGAAAGTAACTATTAAAGCATATGGTGACTTAGAGATATAATTCCATTGCATCATTTGGCTCCCAACCATGCTAGGTCTAGTTCTATAAGACACCTTATTTCATGTATTTGACCATGAACTGCTACATAACATCCTTGTTGGTCAAAAGGAAGAATCTATACATCACTTATTATTACATTCTCAATTTGCTAGACAACTCTTGTAGATTGTGATGGAAAAACATGATCTACCATGGATCTTTAGTAGTGACATTCAATAATTTGTACTTGAATGGAGGACCCCTGCCTATAATCCCTCAATGAGACAATTGTTGCATCAAATACCCCCTCATGTCATCTGGAGTATATGGAAAGAAAGGATCAACCATATATTCATGGGGATTGAAAATATAATAGAAGGTTTTTTCATAACTATGTACAAACTGCTGACAAAAAAATTATCAGTTACCAACTGGAAGCTCCCTGGCTACCCACCTACACAATGGTGTAATAGAATTGCTAAGAATTGGAACCTACCAATGACTTATGCCAAATTTCATAACACAAAGAGATTAACAAGAAAAATAAAAAGATGGAAACCTCATTTTGTTGGGTGGTACAAATTAACTTTGATGGAGCTTCCAAATAGGGTAATCCTACAGGAGGTGGGGTGATCAAAGACTTCAAAGGTGAGTTGACTGTTTCTTTTCTGGGGAACCCGAGTGACCACACTAGTAATCAAGTTGAATGTATGGCTTTATTTTGGGGGATTCAGATTTCACTCTCAATTAGAATTAAAAATCTTGATATATAAGGTGACTCTAAACTCATAATTGAAGCCAAAAAAGGGTCAATTAATACCATTTGATCTATAGAAGGAATTATTGGGTAAGTGCACAAAGATGGGGGACCAAAAAGATGCCACTTATCTTTTTGGTCCCCCCAAACTATAGGACACATGCTAAATAGGGTGCACACCCTATGGCTTGGCATGCCTGAGCCTTAGGATTGGGCATGCCAAGCCATAGGGCGTGTTCCCTATTTGGTGTATGCCCTATGTGAGAAATAATAAAGCTAAAAAATTTGAGCTTCCATACCATTTTTTCCATCACATCCATGAGGTAGGAGAGGGATTTTTCATCTTAGAACTATGTATGCCATTCTTGCAGCCCATTTTCCTTCGTGGGTACATTGGATTGTAGCAAAAATGTCTCCATGACCCCTTAAGACCCTTTACAATTGTGTACCTTGTGTTAATGTACAGTAAAGTGTCCTAAGGGGTCCTAAGTGATTTTAAGGGGTACTAGGAGACATTAATGTGTCCTAGAACCCCTTACAACTCCTTACCACACATTAATGTATGGTAAGGGGTACAAGGGGTCTTAAAGGGTCCTAAGACACATTAATGTGTCCTAGGACCCCTTAACACCCCTTATGACCCCTTAGGACCCCTTACCATACATTAACACATGGTAAGGGGTCCTAGGACACATTAATATGTCTTAGGACCCCTTAAGACCCCTTACAACCCTTTAGGACCCCTTACCATAACCTAATGTATGGTAAGGGGTACAAAGGGTTCTTAAGGGGTCCTAGGACACATTAAGTGTCCTAGGACTCCTTATGACACCTGAAGACCCTTATGAACCATTACCACATACTTTGGTATGATAAGGGGTCTTAAGGGGTTGCAAGGGGTCATAGGAAACAATGCATTAAGATCCCTTACCTTACATTAATGCATGGTAAAGGGTCCTAAGGGGGTGTAGGTGGTTCTAGGACACATTAATGGATCTTAGGACTCCTTAAAACCCTTTAGCACCCCTTACTATACATTAATTCATGGTAAGGGGTTGTAAGGGGTCTTAAGGGGACCTACGACACATTAACATGTCCTAGGACCCCTTAGGACCCCTTACCATGCATTAATTAATGGTAAGGGTTTGTAAGGGGTCCTAGGATACATTAATGTGTCCTAGGACCCCTTACAACCCCTTACTATACATTAATGTATAGTAAGGGGTCATAAGGTCTCCTAGGACACATCAATGTATCCTAGGACCCTTTAAGACTCTTTACAAACCCTTATCATGCATTAATGTATAGTAAGGGGTCCTAAGGGGTTTTAAGCGGTCTTAAGACACATTTATGTGTCTGAGGACCCCTTAGGACCCCTTAAAATGTATTAATGTATGGTAAGGGGTTGTAAGTGGTCTTAAGGGGTCATAAGACACATTAATGTGTTAGAGGACCACTTAGGACCCCTTATTGTACATTAATGCATGGTAAGGGGACCTAAGGGGTTGTAAGGGCTCTTAGGTCACATTAATGTGCCCTAGGACCCCTTAAAACCCCTCAGGAACCTTGACTATACATTAATGCATGGTAATGGGTTGTCCTAGGATCCCTTATGACTCCTTAGGACCCTTTAGGACCCCTTACTATACATCTTAGGAGTTGTAAGGGATAAGAGAACTAAACTAAACTGCATAAAATAGAAAGAACAAGGATTCCATGATGACATGTAACTGATTGAATGTTTGAAGATGATAAGTTGATCATCGAAATGCAGAAGGATAATGCAAGACATTAAATTAGTTAATGGATTGTATTGTCATTGATGTAAAATTGATATAATATAATCAATTATAATCAAAGTGTCAAAGACTTCAGAGAATCATAAAGATAAAGATTATGCTTTTGGTAATGCATAAAAGACAAGCATTCATTATGTGACTTCAAACACCGATGGCTAGTGGAACCTGATAGACATAGATCACCGAAAGTCAAATCATAGTGATGCCCAAGCAAGAACACATACGAGCATTACTAATAAGCATAATCACAAGCATAACCGACGACCAAAATCATAGTGTAAACCGACAGAGAAGCCCGAGGAGAACTGGAGTGTTGACCAAAGCTATGAAAGAGTTAAAACACCAAAATTAACTTGAGTTTAGAAATCAAAAAAAAAATCCAGCTGACAGAGCTAAATATGGACTTAACTGGTAGTTATCATTGTTTTCATCGACAAGATAAAGCCAGAGATAAGTAAAGGATTTAAAGCTTTTTTGTCTGGTTGGCAAGAAGATCTGCGAGATAAAATAAGAGTTTTTCTTTAAATTTGATGGGCTAAGATTGTGGATCACGCCAAGATTAAGAAAATCAAGAACCTAAAAATGGTGATATTATGTATATAAATAGAAAAATTAATTCATTACGAAAAAGGGGGATTGAATGAAAAAGAGAATGCTGAAGAGAAACTGATGAAGAGCAACTTCATACACTCCTGATCAATCAAGCTAAGGAAAGAGCTAAATTTTTCTGCAGAGACTGAGCAACAGAGCATAGAGTCACCGAGTATAACTAAAGTGGAGCAAAGGTATTAAAAGAGATATATTTATCAGATTAGTTTTATGATCTTACAATAGATCTAAACATCTGCAAGTATAAGTTGTATATGTGAACATATCATACTATTTCATTTTAACCATTGATTTAGAAAGTCTCTTAATCGAGGAGGATTTAAAGATCCTTTCTATATTGAGATACATACCAAGGAGTATCAAAAAGTTTGATCATGAAGATAGCATGAGATGCCAGATACCTATTGACAGGCCAAGAGAGTGTTTGATCAATGAAGGTAGGATAGAGATGCCTGATATCAAGTGACAGACTAAAATTTCAAATACTCTAAAAAGGTCACACCTAATAGTGTGTTTGTAACCTTTAATAGGGTTGGCTCTTCACCGAGCTCACTTTAGAAGAGTGAAAATATTGGGTTACCGGTCCCAAGTGGTGCTTCTCTTAACAGGGTTTCCACGTTAAAGATCCATGTGTCAATGTGTTTATGAGTCATTACTTTAGTGTTTTGCATTACACATAGCTAATCTGGATTGATCGGTATACTCTAGATAATTTATTATCTTTCGATAAATTAACAGACTTCTATTCGGTAAACATTCAGAATAAGGTTTAACAAAGCATTCCAAGTGGTAGTAATTTGATAAGTATATTTGAAGGCATTCATATTATTAGACTGAAGATAAGTAGAAGCTTCATATTGTGGTACTAATTTATTGGGTTGATTAATTGGAATATTTTTGAGGCCACAGATTCACTCCCCCCTCTAAGTTATTACTAACAATTGGTATCCAATCTTGTGTTCTTAGAGAGGGACTTTAACATCTCAAGAAAAATATCACAAGATAAACATACGAGATATGCCCAAGTTGAACAAAGATGGATTTGCATCATGGCAAAGTAGAATAAGACTCCACCTATCAGGTATTTGAAATGATGTTACTGAATACCTTGATACTGAATATGTGTTGCCTAGAGGACCTCACACACTTGAGAAATTAAGAGTAAAGCATGAGAATAATTGCATGATGATAGAACTTTCCTCATCACTCTCTGATGCTGAGTTTGAAGATGTAAAAACCTACACCTTTGCAAATAAAATGTGGGATAAGTTGAAGCTGGTACATGGAGGAGTTGTCAATGTACTAAGATAAAAGGCAGAAAGCCTGAGAGGGAGGTTTGATGATCTAAGGATCAAAGAAGGAGAAAATATCACTCAATATAGCAGTAGAATCAAAGAGGTATTCAATTCTATCTGAGGAGTTGGAGGTGTACTTGAAGAGGAGATAGTGGTAAGTAAAATATTAACATCCTTATTGCTTGTATATGCTATTAGAGTTTCTGCTATTCAAGAAATGAGAGCAGTTACAAACAATACAGTTACTCTAGATAGTCTGATTAGTAGACTGATTTCATTTGAAATGAATAAATTTGATAATAGTGTCTTATCATCTATAGAATCTACATTCAAATCTTCTTTAAAGATAAGCAATTCAAGTCACAGACATGCTTTTAGAAATGATAGTGAAAGTGATAATGAGTATCAAGGACTTGATGAGTTTGAAGCACTAATGGCAAGAAGATTGCAGAGAGGCAAATGTAGATATAAAGGTAAATTACCAGTTGTATGTTTCAATTGTAAAGAGGTTGGACACTTTACTGCAAGATGTCCAAACAGAAGAAAAGATGACAGAGGAAATGACAGATCATTTGAGAAGAAGTTTGATAGAGGTGATAACAAAGATTACCAAAGCAACCGTCAATCTGACAAAAGAGATACAACAAACTACAAGGAAAAAGGGAAGAAATCTTGTTACCTAGCTGAGAATAGAGCTGATGACACTGACACCAAATCAGAAGAAGATACCGAGATGGTATTTGTAGCCATGAAGGATGATTCAGACAAAAAAAAAAGGTATGTAGAAACTGCACTCATATCTAAAGTTTGTAAGAATGCTGTCTAGATCATATATAGTGGCCACACTCACTAGATGACTGGTGATGAACAAAAGTTTGAGACTTTTGAATACTACAATGGTGGTTCAGTAAGAATGGGAAATGATACACCTTGTCCAGTTGAAGGTAAAGGAACTATAATGTTGAATAACCCGATCAAATGTGAAAATGCTTATTGGGTAAAAGGACTGAATTATAATCTGTTAAATGTTTCACAGCTGAATAATATAGGTCACCGAGTGACATTTGAAAATAAGAAGGCAAAGATCTTCAATGAATCAAGAAGGTTGATTGGAACCAGTGAGCAGACAAAAGGTAACCTTTTCTATCTTGATGACACTAACACCACTTGTTTAATGGCTAGAAACAAAGACATATGGTTGTGGCACAAAATATTGTGTCATGCAAATTTTGACATGATAAAGATAAGAAACAAAAGGAATTTTAGAGGCTTACCGAGCATGACTAAACCCGAGCATATCATGTGCAAGAATTATCAAAAAGCTAAGATGACAAAGTCTAGTTTCAAGAGTAAAACCCATACATCTAATGCAATTCTAGAATTAGTCCATACTGACCTATGTGGACCCACGAGGACAAAGAGATACTATGGAGATAGGTATTTTCTTATCTTTGTTGATGATTATTCTAGAATGATGACATTCATGTTCTTAAAAGATAAATCAAAAGCATTTAAGATGTTTAAATGGTATAAGACTATGGTAGAAAAATAAAGTGAAAAGAAATTGAAATGCTTAAGGTCAGATAGAAGAGGGGAATTTACTTCAGGTGAATTCACTAACTATTGCAATGAGCATGGAATTAAAACAAATGTTTCTGCATCAAGAACACCACAACAAAATGGAATTGCTGAAAAAAGAAATAGATCAATTGTTGACTGTGCAAGAACATTGATGATTGAGAAGAGCATCACTCAAACTTTCTGGAGGGAAGCTGCCAGTATTGTTGTCTACACATTAAACATAGTACAATTGAAGAAGGACACAAATAAGACACCCTATGAGATTTGGTATGGTTATACACCTAATGTAAGTTACTTTAGAATCTTTGGTAGTCAATGTTATATTTTGAAGGATGATGGAAATGGAAAACATGACTCCAAAAGTGATGAAGGTATCTTTATAGGGTACTCAACCAAAAGCAAGGCTTATAAATGTCTTATCAAGTCATATAAAAAAATCATTGAAAGTGAAAATGTGAAAATATATGAATTTGCAGAAAAGATTGTGTTGGTACTCAAAAATGCAACACAGAATTTTGAGTGTTTTATTAGTGCTTTGCATTTTGACCCCCTATAAGTGCTTTTTGAGCCTATTTTACCTGATGAAATTTTGAGGTCTATTATGCATGTCAGGTGTTCATCACTCTTATTTTGACATATGAAGACATCCCAAGTTGTCAGATTTGAGTTTCGAGTTGTTTCGTGATGTCTTGATTTGAGCACTTGTCAAATTCTGTATGTCGCCAAATTCTAAATTTGTTGTAACAGGCCTAGTTTGCATTAGAATAACTTGCGTCCTTTTATGTTTCATAGGTTGGCACTTTGGGAATGTTTAACATGTATATCAGAGAGCCTATATTTCAAATCATAAGTCATTTTGAATCCATTTGATAAGTTTTCTGGATTCCCCAAATTGGTCCTACAAAACTGTCATATTTCTCTGTTTTGCCCAGAATGCAGAATTATGAAATAGCCTACTTTGAGCTTCTGCATGTTGTACCCGGTTGAATGCCCTGTATAATTGAGTGTCCCCCCATGTTGGAAACATAAAAGTGTACTCATTTGAAGAGTTTCAGACTCGTATCAATCTAGTTGTCCACTTTGCCAGCTTGATTCCAAATCCAAATTCTGCCTATTTACTGAAGTTTAAAATCAGAAAAGTTGTAAGGTGCTAACTTTGCAGATTAATGATAATTGATCGGTTCACTTTTAGTGCAAGTTACTTGAAGATTCATGCTCCATGTGTGAAGGTGAATCATGTTCCAGAGTTTCAGATTATGAAGGTTCTTCTCGATGAGTTTGCAAATTCAATATTAGAGACAGTTTGTGCAGTTTGAAAGTGTTAAACATAATAAAGTTTACATAATGGTCATTTTTCATAGAGTGATAACTTTTTACCTGAAAGTTGTTTTCAAGAACCAATTGTGGGACCATTCTCTTTGCATGTAAATGTGCTACCTGGATCGGTGGTGGAGTCTTAGGATGTTGTTTGATAACTTTGTAGAAGTGACTTTGAGGGTGGTTTTCATGCATTTTGATAAGTGCATTTGCAGATTTGAGAAAGTGGTCAACTTAGGAGATTAAAATATCTCGCCTCAGGAAGTGTTATAAAGATATGTTTTTGCAGAATGATGGTAAACATGAAAGACTTCATGTCTCCTGGATTTGAGAGCCCTAGGAGGTCTTTTGGTCAGTTTTTAAGGCCAGTTCTAGAGGCTAGATGCCATCTATGAGGTCAGTTTGCATAATTGTTAAAAATTGATTGTAATGACCGCCAGTTCAATATCTTGGGATTCGAACGCACTCAAGACTACAATTTGATAAATTGAGGATGAAAAGGGTTTTTAGAAGTAGCAATGCTCGAACTATATAGCATGGTTTATTAAAGTTCAATAATCATCTTACATGATTTTAAAGGTACATTATTATTATTTTAAATCAATTGTCAATTTAAATAATAATCTATATGAGAACATAAAGTGCCTCTATTGGTACTTGAAAGCCAATAGCCTTTGCAAGCATGACTGGAAGGGAATTGACTGAGAATAAAAAGACCCTGCGAAATAAGTCAAATGCATTTGGCATTTGAGAGAAATTAAACAGAAGCCCGCACAGTGAGTATAAGGGAGTTAGCGTTTGATGATGTTCTACTCCAATGCAAGCATTCAACTTGGCAACTAATGACTTTAATAAAGAGATTAATTGTTTAAAAGCCAGAGTGAAGACCATACAATTGGTAACATTCTTAGCATGCAATTACACATAGAACCAAATATTTCGTTTGTTGGCTACAAATCGCCATATCCACTGGAGTACAAGAGTATTGTCAAAGTTCAAACTACGCAATGGAAAACAAATGAATGACAACGCATTGTATGATTTACAAAATAAATAAACATTAAAGAGGGATTTTAAGATTTTCTAGTTAACAGTACATTCTGGAACTAAAGGTGAATCTCAATCACGTTTTTGAGGCTGCAGGCAGATTTTAAGAAGGTTTACAAGTTGAAAATGGTCATTTCTTCATTTATGTTCTTTCCCAATGCAATTCTCATGCCCTGGTAGTATTTCTGACATGGTTTGGACCATTTTTGAAGTGGCAGCAGGCCAAAAACAACCCAACAACAGCAAAAATGCCTACGCAGTCATTTATGTTTTAATTAATGTTCTTTGAATAATGAGAGGTCTTCTAAGGGTACAAATGAAAATATGGAAGAGGATTTAGCGCCATAACAGATTGAAGAAGGCCAACATCATTTAAAGTAAAAAACCAAATTCAATGAGAAGAGAGACTTCCAGTGCAGCACATGAAGGACAACCATAAATAATTCAAAAACAATGCAATTCCAATACCATGGAGTAGATTGTGCGGCCTTTTTTTTGGGGGGGGGGGGGGGGGGAATGACTTTGTTTNATGCAATTCCAATACCATGGAGTAGATTGTGCGGCCTTTTTTTTGGGGGGGGGGGAGGGGGGAATGACTTTGTTTCAAAAAATAAAAAAATAGCAAAGTGAATGATGTGCAACACTTTGATGGAGGCTGTCAAAAATTTCAAGCAAATGCCAAACTAGGAGGTTGCGTGGAAATGAGATGAGTATTGCGCAACATACAAAGAATAGAAAACATTTAAAAAGCCCCAAAGAAAATATGAATTGATAGTGGGCAATATAAAATAGAGTTTTAATCATTAGAATGTTTAAAAAACCATTCTATAGGCTGCGTGGACTTTTTGTGAAGGATTTATGAAGAGATTTAAAACATTAAATAGCAAATAAAACCAGCAAAGCAAAATCCCACACACTGAATGATGAAAGGAATTTGTTCTTTTTAAAATAAAAAAATCATTAGTAGTTCATTGCCTACGCAAGGTACTGGGAGGGAGTGTGCGAGTTTTGTTAAAACATTTCAAAGCTTTGAACAACAAAGTACAGTATATTGCCTGCGTAGACCAAGGAGGTTTTCAAACATTTGTTTGATGGGCAATGAATTTAAAATGCAAATAATTCCAGAGCATTGCCAACGCAATATGTTGGTGGAGGAATATTTGAAAACATTTCAAATACAAACCAATATGCATTTGCATAAAGGTTGTGCAGATTTTAGATGGAGATTAAATAAGTTTTAAAAATATTAAAAATGCAAAGGCCAACACATAGAAATGGTTGAGAAGAAGTTGAAACAACAAGGTAAAAGGAAATAATATTTAAAACATACATAGCATATGTAATGCACAACATTCTAAAGGAAGGTTTGAAACATATTAAACAACTAAACAACATTGCATTTCCCAGAAATCGTGCAACATGTTGGAAGAGGGATCAAACTTGAAAATGCACAGAGCATTTATCCCATATTGGTGGGGTTTTGGTTATTTCTAGTATTTAAATACAAAAGTGCTCAGTTGTAATGAGAATAAGAAAGAACCAAGAGGCCTTGGCAGGCCCCTTGGCTGGAGTATTATGTGTGTGGTGGGCCCCATTATTTTGAGGCGAAATGGTGGATAAGCTTTAAAAACAATAAAAACTTAGTCCCACATTGCTGGTGGGAGGAACTTTCAGAAAGTTTCTAAGGTAAAACACATAGTATGTAATTCAAAGAAGATGCCAGAGGCTATGCACGCGCATCCGTGCCATATCACAGAGGATGAAAACAAAATTTTGATGGACCCCACAAGAATGATGTGGTAGATGATATGGCGCAGAGGGTTGCAGATTGGGCATGCATCTCGAGGCAATCAAAATCGATGGTTGGCACAATGATTCTATCCCAAAGATGTGAGGTAGTTAGCTTTAAGTGATCGCGATAGGCCAACACGTGGCAAGGCCAACAGTAGTGCAGATGAGATGGCGTCCAGGTGGTGATGAGGTGGTGGCCACTCAGAAGATCATCCAAGCGGGCATGCATCCTGAGGAGATCAAAATGGATGGCTGTCACAAATCCTTGAAGATAAAGATGGAAGGTGGCAACCATAGAGGCAACATGACAGCACGAAACGTGGCCCTTGGACAGGTGGCGGGCCCAGGAGGAGGCAGTTGACATAGGCACCTAGGTGGAGCTACAGACCAATCAAAGGGTGCCATGTGGTGAATGCACGTAAAATCTAGGTGGAAAAGGCATAAATAGGGGTAGATTAAAGTGCTAAAAGTGAAAATATTAAGGAAATATTGCACGGGAATAAAGATTAATGCAGAAATTTCAAATTGATAATATTGTAAACTCAATATTTTAACTATTGTAAAGGCTTGAAAATTCAAATTTAAAACTATTCAAAAGCACAAGTGGAAAACTTTGATTAGTGATTTAGGGGGGAGTTTTTATCCAAAATATCAAATTAGATTTTTGCAGTTACCGATTGAAGCAGTTGTAGATATTTTTTGGGGACAGACATGTGTCGGTGACTGAGATGGTTTTCTCCTTTCTCCTATAGCCGGTTTTTTCTCCATTGTAATAGGGATGGTGAATTTTACAACTGCAAATGAGACTTGATACTTTTTTAAGATTTTTCAAGCTTTGGTCTATCTGATGTGTATTGAAGTGAAAGATATTAATAACATACAGTGGAATCTCTTGTTTCAGATCTATGGTGTCTTTTTATACTTTTGTTCATGCTCTTGTATGTTTAGTTTGTAAGGCAATTTGAACATGCTTGTTACAAGGTAACTGTGCAATTACTTGTGATTTTCCTTAAAGGAAGGAGTCAGTCTTGTGAGTAACCCCAAAGGGCCAGGTATTAGTATGAGAATTTTATACATGGATGTGAGAGTGAGAGGATAGTTTGTAAGGCATTCTATCTGGGATTATATTTGTGTTCTTATTAATTATTTTTTTATGGATTTGCATCTCATTGGACTCTTTGCCTGGGATTAATCACTGGTCTAAATTCTGATAAGCAGTTCTCATCATCAATTTTAAATCAAATTAAATATTTACTTTTCTGTTTCTGAGAGTATTCATGTTTGATTATATTCAAAGGATACGATTCATTTTTCTGATTCCTTGAAGAGTGAATCATAAGGTTAGCCTTCCTAAGTCCAGGGACTTTAAAAAAGAAGAAGGATGAATTTCCTTAATCCATAGTAGGGTTTACTATTAAGAAGTGAGTCTAAAGATAGGTACACCTACCTGGGTCTATGGAGCCTAAAGTGAAGAAGGATAATATCCTTTTTAATTAGCCTTTTCCCTATATGAATTTGAATTGGGAAGCTAAGAGTCAGGCTTGAATAGCCATATATTGATTCAACAAGAAAAAGAGCTAACAAAATGGTGACTCTACTGGGGAGGGTTGAAGGGAATCATGTTTAATCTGTTCTAGATTTTTCGGTGTAGTATTTTCAGAAGCTTTTGATCCAGTTCCGAGTTCATTGAAAGTGCTAGGGATGTGTTAGAACTTTTGTTTTATTAAAACCTAGAAATTATAATCTACTGGAGAAGTGAAGGTTATAATCTCATACGAGCTAATCATTTGTTTACTGTTTCTGAACCATCTTGTGAATTTTTTCCCACATCTTTGTGGGTGTCGACTCTGAATTCTTGTGCAGCCCAACAACATTGATTTACATGTGAAATTTCAGAGATTTGCAGTATATTGTTTGCAGATTTGAAGCCCTTGTTAGTTTGTTTTGGAAAGGAAGGAGAAAATATCAGTTGGTTGTGTGAGTATGGTTACCTCTGCTGGTCGTAAAAGAGTATTTCAGCAGTAACAACAAAGGTATTTTTCTTCTCATGTGTTTTTCTTTCACGAGAATCAAGTGATTTAAACCGATTGCCTCTATTGAGTGTTTTCAACACTAAGAAAGAGGTGTGTTCAAATTAGTGAGATGTCAATTTTTTTTTCATCTAAAGTTAATACCAACAAGGGTCTTTTGAAATCCTTTCATACCAAGAGGTATGAGCCATTGTGTTTTGACGGCATTAAAGATTTTCCACATGATGTGCCTCATGAAATCAGAGATTATCTACCAAATTTTTGTGGAGATCAAGTTGTTTCAGCAAGTCATCATGTTCAAATGTTCATTGATTTATTGGGTGACTTTGAAATAAAGTATGAAGATGTATACATGAAGTTGTTTGTCCAAACTTTGAAAGATGATGCCAAGGATTGGTTTTCTTTTTTACCAGCTTGTTCAATTTCTTCTTGGGATGAATTACATGTTTCCTTCATGGAATAATTTGGTGAGAGAATTAATGTGAGCAATGTATTTACTGATTGGTTGAATTTTAAGATTAAAGAAGATGAATTAGTTCTTGATTTTGATCAATATCAGATTTGCAAGAGCTTTGCATGAAATACCTGAAAGAAATAGACCTCAATATCATGTGTGTGTTACGGTTTAATTTGATGCATTTAAAAAAAGATGATTTATAGGTTGAGAGAAAAGAAACCTAAGACTTTGCATCAAGCTTTTAGGACAACAATAGAAATTGAAAACAATGTCCAATACGGCTTGACAAAAAACCATTTCTCTAGAGGGATTTGTTGGAAAAATACATTTGAGAATGGAAAAGAGTATTATGAAAAATTTGCAGCTCCAAGTAGGTGTATTCATACCTCTTCTTTGGTTTCTAATCAGGCCTTGAATTCAGATTTGAATAGATGTATGGTTAATAATCCTTTGTTTCATACAGAAGAAACTTCTAATGAAGATAGCAATACATATGTCCAGGAAATGGTAGCAATGAATGATGTTTCATATACTTATGATGCTAACTTTATCAATGAATCTTTTCCTTACAAATTTATATCAGAAACACCCTCTCATTTTGATCCTAGATGCAATGATACTAACAATGTTTTGAATGCTAAAGAGGATGTATATGTTTTACACTCTTATGAGGATCAAGAGGATGCTGAAACCTATGTCCCACAAGAGAATGATATGTTGCAGAATGTTGATCCGTTATGTGAGCCTATTTTAGCATGGGAAGATAAGAGAATTTGTGGAAGTGAATGCGAATCGACATGTAAAGGTAAGAGTATCTTCACCAGTTCTAAAAATAATCTTTTACATTAGCATGATACAAATGAGTTTGGTATTAAGATATTTGAAGTGGATTTGGTGTCAAAACTTAAGGAAAGAGGGATAGTAAATGATGGTCTTCCTTATGAGATGGAGTATGATACTATATTGCAACTTTATCATGATATTATGGATGAAAATCAGAATGAAGATCAGTTAGTTGAGTCTTTTCAGTCAAAGGGTAAAGTGCTAGATGAGTGTGTTTTTGAAATCCCTTCAATTTAGTGATGATCAATTGAAGCATATGGTTTGTTTGTGTAATGAAAATCTTACACATGATAAGAAACTTGAGAAAGACTAGTGTCCTTTCCCATCTCCTTCGGTTGAAGAAGGTAGTATGAATTTTTCATCCACTTCTTTGCCTAATGATAGAGGTGTTGAATATACTTATAGTGATATCTCTGATTTTGAATCATATGCTGAAAGTGATTATGACAGCAAGGGTACTAATGTCTTCAAAGTTTTTAGTAATGATGTATTTGATGAGGAAATTGATATGGATCATCCATCTTTTTTCTACCATGTTCATATAGGAGAAAAACATGTTGTTGTTAACCCATTGTTTGAGGAATGCATTGAGTTTTCAGATTTGACTTATTCTGATTTTGATGTTGAAAATGTGTCAATATCGAGTAAGAAATCAGAATGTATCTCTTCCTGGGATGAAAATGATTGTGAGTTTGAATGTGCATTTGATGGGTTCATTACTCCATGTAGTGAGCAGGACTATGATGTTGATCAGCTGGCTCCTTATGACCATGTGGGTAATTTGCAAGTGGAAGAGGTTTCCAATCCATGTTTTGAGGAACATGCTGATATGTCTTTCCATCTTGAAGTTTTTCCATATTTTGGCATTCATGGCTTATGTGAGTATGAGTCATTTAGATTCTTTATGGATCAACTGGCTAATGAGGGGGTAATGCAAGTGGAGTTTGATGTTTCATATGGTGATGCATTTCCTCATTGCCATGGTTCATATTTTTTGATATTTGTTTATGTGAAGGATGAGTTTCATACTTTTGGTTATCCTGATTTTGATGGAAGAAATTCTAAAGGCATGAAAGGAATTGAAAATAAGGTATTCTTTGTTCTTATGATTCCTTGTGAATTTGAATAGCAGTTGTACAAGTACATTTTCATTCTAATATTTGTATGCTAAGAAGAAAATTGGATTTTTGATAGAGGCAAGTGTTGATTTCAGTTGTGAAAAGGTTTGAGGATTTTTGTAAATAATGTACATGTTGCATAGTCACTTTCTCTTAAGTTGTGTGGTGTATTTTCTTTCAATAAAAGGTTCACTGCTCTTGGAGAGAAAAAGTTATAAGAGAGAAGAGATTCAAGAGAGAAAGGAGAAATAAGAGAGAAGAGAAAGGTTTGACTTGAATCTTGAATGGTATGTTCTACTATGAGATTCTAAAAGTTCTCTGCATGCCCGCATGGGGCATGCATCCACAGTTAGAGCCACTATTGGTAGTCAAAAATACAACACAGATTTTTGAGTGTTTTATTAGTGCTTTGCATTTTGACCCCCTATAAGTGCTTTTTGAGCCTATTTGCCCTGATGGAATTTTGAGGTCTATCATGCATATCAGGTGTTCATCACTCCTATTTTGACATATGAAGACATCCCAAGTTGTCAGATTTGAGTTTCGAGTTGTTTTGTGATGTCTTGATTTGAGCACTTGTCAAATTTTGCATTTGTCGCCTAAGTGTCTATTTGTTGTAACATGCCTATTTTGCATTAGAATATCTTGCATCCTTTTATGTTTCATAGATAACCACTTTGGGAATTTTTAACATGTATATCAAAGAGCCTATATTTGAAATCCTAAGTCATTTTGAATCCATTTGATAAGTTTCCAGATTCCCCAAAGTTGGTCCTGCAAAACTGTCTTATTTCTCTATTTTGCCCAAAATGCTGAATTATGAAATAGCCTACTTTGAGCTTGTGCATGTTATACCAGGTTGAATGTCCCAAATAATTGAGTTTTCCCCTATGTTGGAAATATGAAAGTGTACTTATTTGAAGAGTTTCAGACTCGTACCAATCCAGTTATCCACTTTGCCAGCTTGATTCCAAATCCAAATTCTGACTATTTATTGAAGTTTAAAATAAAAAAAGTTGTAAGGTGCTAACTTTGCAAATTAATGATAATTGATCGGCTCACTTTCAGTGCAAGTTACTTGAAGATTCATGTTCCATGTGTGAAGGTGAATCATGTTCCCAAGTTTCAGATTCTAAAGGTTCTTCTTGAAGAGTTTGCAAATTCAATATTAGAGACAGTTTGTGCAGTTTGACAGTGTTAAACAGAATAAAGTTTACAAAATGGTCATTTTTCATAGAGTGATAACTTTTTACCTGAAATTTGTTTTCAAGAACCAATCATGGGACCATTCTCTTTGCATGTAAATGTGCTACCTGGATCGGTGGTGGAGTCTTAGGATGTGGTTTGATAACTTTGCAGAAGTGATTCTGATGGTGGTTTTCATGCATTTTGATAAGTGCATTTGTAGATTTGAGAAAGTGGTCAACTTAGGAGATTAAAATATCTCACCTCAGGAAGTGTCATAAAGATATGTTTTTGCAGGATGATGGTAAACATGAAAGACTTCATGTCTCCTAAATTTGAGAGCCCTGGGAGGTCTTTTGGTCAGTTCTTAAGGCCAGTTCTAGAGGCCAGATGCCATCTATGAGGTCAGTTTGCATAATTGTTAAAAATTGATTGTAATGACTGCCAGTTAATTATCTTGGGATCTGAATGCACTCAAGAATACACTTTGATAAATTGAAGATGAAAAGGATTTTTAGAAGTAGTAATGCTTGAACTATATAGCATGGTTTATTAAAGTTCAATAATCATCTTACATGATTTTAAAGGTACATTATTATTATTTCAAATCAATTGTGGATTTAAATAATAATCTATATGAGAACATAAAGTGCCTCAAGTGGTACTTCAAAGCTAATAGCCTGTGCAAGCATGACTGGAAGGGAATTAACTGAGAATAAAAAGACCATGCGAAATAAGTCGAATGCATTTGGCATTTGAGAGAAATTAAACAGAAGCCCATGCAGTGAGTATAAGGGAGTCAGTGTTTGATGATGTTCTACTCCAATGCAAGCATTCAACTTGGCAACTAATGACTTTAATAAAGAGCTTAATTATGTAAAAGCTAGAGTGAAGACCATACAATTGGTAACATTCTTAGCATGCAATTACACATAGAACCAAATGTTTTGTTTGCTGGCTACAAGCCGCCATATCCACTGGAGTACAAGAGTATTGTCAAAGTTCAAACTATGCAATGGATAACAAATGAATGACAACGCATTGGATGGTTTATGAAATAAATAAACATTTAAGGGGGATTTTAAGATTCTCTAGTTAACAGTGCATTCTGGAACTAAAAGTGAATCTCAATCACGTTTTTGAGGCTACAGATAGATTTTAAGAAGGTTTACGGGTTGAAAATGGTCATTTCTTCATCTATGTTCTTTCCCAATGCAATTCTCATGCCCTGGGAGTATTTCTGACATGGTTTGGACCATTTTTGAAGTGGCAGCAGGCCAAAAAATGACGCAACAACAACAAAAATGCCTACACAGTCATTTATGTTTTAATTAATGTTCTTTGAATAATGAGAGGTCTGCTCAGAGTACAAATGAAAATATGGAAGAGGATTCAGCGCCATAACAGATTGAAGAAGGCCAACATCATTTAAAGCAACAAACCAAGTGCAATGAGCAGAGAGACTTTCAGTGCAGGACATGGAGGACAACCATAAATAATTCAAAAACAATGCAATTCCAATACCATGGAGGATTGCGCAACCTTCGGGGTGGGGAATGATTTTGTTTTAAAAAATAAAATAAAAACAACAAAGTGAATGATGCGTAATACTTTGTTGGAGGCTGTCAAAAATTTCAAGCAAATGCCAAAATAGGAGGCTGTGTGGAAATCACATGAGTATTGTGCAACATAAAAAGAATAGAAAAGATTTAAAAATCCCCAAAGAAAATACGAATTGACAGGGGGCAATATAAAATAGAGTTTTAAACATTAGAATGTTTAAAAAACCATTCCATAGGATGTGTGGACTTTTTGTGAAGGATTTGTGAAGAGATTTAAAATGTTAAATAGCAAATCCAAACAACAAAGAAGAAGCCCACACGCTAAATGATGAAAGGAATTTGTTCTTTTTAAAATAAAAAATCATTAGTAGTTCATTGCCTGAGCAGGGTACTGGGAGGGAGTGTGCAAGTTTTGTTAAAATATTTCAAAGCTTTGAACAATGTTGGTAAATGGATTGTTCTTTTTCACTTTAATTCCAAAATACCCAAATATTAAAGAATCAATGAAATACAATAGTTGGGAAATGCAAATGAATAACTAATTTCCCTCTAAATTTGAAGGTACAACTCCCTTAAATGAATGATTTTCAATGAATATGAATCTTTCCTAATCTAACAGGGGTATGTTCTTAACCTAAGAACAAAAGAGGCAAACCAAGATAGGCCTAGACAAGAACTAGCTCAGGCAGATTAAATTCAACTAAAACTAACCAATCTGGAGATCTCAGTAATCATACGAGCTCCAAAAACTGGTAATGCAGTAACGGATAATGAAGATGCAAATGCAAGACTAAGTATTAATGATAAAGCAACAATGAGTCGATCTATTTCATAGGAACATCTCCCAAACATAGACTAACACTAGATTTCCCTCTGGTTAACTATATCAACTCATAGTACTGAACTTTGATTCAATCATAAACTGTAAATCTAATTTCGAGGAAACATTTAAATCAATAGAAGATAAATGCAATGCAATGGAATAGTTAAAACAATGGTATTTAGACATACACAAATTTGACTCAGCAAAATGTCATTCTTCACACCAAAATTTAGCCGACCTTTGTGTTGATTTGGAAAATAGTACATATAGAGTTCTAGAGTTGGACCGTTACAAAAAGGGTAACCAAAACGGTTCCACTTCTCTAATCAGAAATGATAAACAAAATTTTATCCGTTACAATAAATATCAAAATTTAGTACAAGAGGGAATCTATCTATGCTTCCATTTACTTCCCCTTGTCTAATTTAGCCCTATAGGCAGTGACAACTGTAATGATTGGGATGAGCTCTTCGTGACTATTGATATGGAAATTAGTATATCTGATGAGCCATCTGGAATTTTCTTTGGCCAAGCTCTTGATCACATACATCCGATCTTTCAAATCTTCCATAGCTTTAAAAATGCATCAGCTCAATTGTTGGAGTTTTTACACTTTGTCCAAATGGGAGGAAGACTATTCTGCCAGCTTATGTACATAATCAAAAAATGATTTATGCATACTAGCCAATCTGATCATTTCTTTTCCCTGACCACTTGTCTGTGATTTCGTGTGTAGGCCCTGAAGGAGTTTAAAATATCTGTTCTCCTCCTCCTTGATTTTGACATCTGTCTACTGCAACCCTTCTTCAACTTGGATGATCATCTTGATATTAAATTCCAGGATTTGAAGCCATTCGATCAAAGGCTCATCTCCTTTCTGCAAGATCTTGGCCTTCAATGCCTCCTTGGTCTTCATTTTAACTACCACGTAGATCATCACTATACATTCTTGACATCTCACTCTCTCCGATGCGAGAGTCTACAAATTCTTATCAATACTATTCCTCTCTGTTTTCAGCCTTAGGAGAGCATTACCCAGTTGCTTGAGAACTACCAGTCCCTTAGATTCGAGCCTCTCGATCCATCTCTTGCCGATTTGCCTAAAATGTCTATCCTCCTACAACTTGGCTATGATGGCCTGATTCTCCGTAGCACTGGGATCAAAGGTGGTCTAAGCACTAGGGACACTTGCAATCAGAGTAATCAACTTTATGATGAAATTGGTCAACTCATTAACTTCTACCTTGAGTTGTACTCTGGCAGTTTTGAGCGCTTCGAGCTCTTCTTTAATGACCACATTGATGGAATTCCACCAATCCACCTTAGTGTCATGATGAGCTAGTCCCATGTCAAATGACTGTAATTCAAAATCAGAAGTAGTGAGATCTTTGATTCTACCTTCCTTAGTTGGCTTTGCTACCTCCATAGTGAAATGTCCAATTTCAGGATCTCGACATAGTGTAGACATCATCTTCACCTTCTTTACTTTTCTCATAGTGGTATTGGGTTGCAAGACCTATGAAAGGGTATCTTTTCTCAAATTCCCTTCTTCTACTCTCTTTCTTTTGCATTCCAAAGTACTCTCTATCCAAGATTCAACACTAGTAACTTTGGAGGCAGAGACCAGTTCTTCTATAAAAAACTTCCTGATCACCGAAGGAGTAGATCTGGGTCTGGAAATGAATGGGTTCACCTAAGTGGGAGAGGAGGAGACTAATTTAAAGACTTGAGCCTCTTTCTATTTTTTTCCAACCTCTTCATCCGATTTTGTGGCTGCTATGCTGGAACTATCTTCGCCTACTTCTACTATGACAGGAGATCCTCGCCTTGGGGTATCTTGGGTTGAGGTATCACCTTGAGTGCCCATGATACTGACTTGAGTTGGGTACTCTATTTCTATATTCTTAATAGACTCAGTCGTAGACTTGACTGGTTTTGTTGAGACTGCTTCTTTTGTGGAGCCAATGACATGGGGCTGAGCCACTTCCGCATGTCTTGTCCAACGGAATCATCTTTTCAGGAGGTTCATCACCTCCACCCACTGGTTGAGTCAAATCTTTGGCTGCAGTTGTGATAGTTGCTGAAGATGATGCAGGAGTACTCCCAGTCTCTTTTGCTGGGGTCTTTTGAGATGGAGGTTTCCTTTCTGACCGCTTTCTCCTACCCGCTATCCATTCAACCCATTGTTTCATCCTTCTGTAAATCTCACCCATCAAGGTTTCCAAGTAATCAATAGCTTGGCCTAACATGGGTTCTGAGCTTATGGGGAGGGGCTTGATATTCTCTAGGTATGTATCATTGTACATATGCTGGCCATCATATTCTAGCCCTTCAACTATAATGTGAACTTTAAACTTTTTGATTTGTTCAATAGTTAACCTGGCATAGAACCTTTCTCTGCTCTCTAGGTCATCTTTGCAGTTGGCCCAATAATCTTCAATGTCATCAATGTGATGGATCGAGTTACCCATTTATAGATAATCTTGAGCATAGTCCATAGGATCATACTGTGGCCTTAGGACATCATATGTTCCTAAATGAAACTTCTTTGAGAATGTTTTCAGAACATTCTTTGCATCAGACCGGGATGCACAATTGTAGGCTTCGATGGTCATTAGGAAGTCATAGAATTTCTTTCAGGAACCTGCACAGATCAGGTTCACCTAGACCACTTTCCTCATCACCTCAACCAACATGATCATATCGTCTAGATACCTAGGAAGCTTCATAGGGAAATTGCCGAACCCTGGAAGATGAATGTATGAGAAATTAGCAAAGTGAATAAAATAAGCCCTGAATGGGCTGATGAATGCTATGGCTTCTAGAGAAAATCTCCTTTCTAGGCAACCTTGTAGCTCCCTGCACAACCTCATTGTAAATGCATCATTAACCTTGATATATTCAGTATAACTACTATGCAATTGCAGATAGGGGAAGAAATCATAGATCTTCACATCTTCTGGAAATTATTCTAATCTAGGAAGTCCCGACCAAAGTTGAATAGTAACTCAAATGTATAATAGAACATATGACATGTAGAACTCATTTTGATGTTTATCTCTATTTAGGGCATTGGAGAGATTTTCTCTTACCATGAGGGCCCAATCAATAAAATGGTGTTGAGAGAAAATCACCTGGACTAGGAAGAAATGATGCTCAACAAAACGTAGCACATCGCTCTCACCTCTGATCCTATGAAGCAATACCAGGATATCCACAATCTCTGGCTATAGGTTCGTGCCATATAGAGTTTTGGGAAACTTTCCCTTGGTGCTCTTCGAGTCCTAGAACCATGTATTCATATTCTCCTTCTTCCACATGGCCTTCTTTGCTACATATTCAGTGACCACCCAACTGTATGTCATCTCCAAATACTTGGTTTGTTCTAGAATGCGAAGGGAGTTTTGAATAGAATCTCTATTAATTGAGAGTAGTACGGTGTGATCAGGCAAAAGGATTTGCTTGGTGTCCAGATTATAGTGAGCTATACATTCTCTAACAAGCTCAAGAGCTTGAATTTCCATAGTGAAGCCGATGGCTTCGACTAGTCTGCTCTCCTTTAGTTTTTCAGTAATGGAATGCATTGGGTCCACCTTCAATCTATCCTGGAAGCTTTGCAGGTCGAAGAACTTTAGAGAAGTGTCTATAATGTTGTTCCAATTAGAGGTGATTCCATTCATTCCATTGAACCCCATAAATTTGGTAGCTATGTTTCAGTTGATTTGAAACAGGAACTAGAAATGTATCTCGAGAATGTAAGGTTAGTGAACAACTTGTTGTCAAGAATTTCAAATTTGGATAGTTCTTCAAATAGATGGTAGTTCTTGTTTGTATCACTTCATTGAATTTATAAGTTTTGAAATCTTACTGTTAACAGCTGACTTCCCATGGCACACGAACGAAGAAATGTAGGCATTTACGAAAAATCCCGTTAAGAGGTAAAATGACTTTATTTGAATTAATTACTTTAGCTTTATGGGCCGTTATGAAACATCTTTTCATTTTGATAATTGTAATGGTAACTTTTCAGAGGCAGCGGATAATTACTTTTCCACTTCTCCTTTGGCCGAAGAAATGCTTTTGGGGTGCTCCTTTCTTAGAAATCTGCCAAGGGAGGATTTTAGCCTATTGAGATGCTAAAATGATGTGTATTGATTTCATCAGCTTTCTTTATACCTTAGATCGCCTATGAGATAGATTCTTCTTGAACGCCCTTATATTTTAGTGAATTGGTAGAAAATGTACTTTGCAGGTCAAAACCTTCCTGATGGAGTAGTGGAGAAGCCATTTTCCACTTTTTCACCATTCAGACTTCCTTATTATATTCTTCATCATTTGATCATCTGTCTGACTTGAATGGATCTGCTTTGATTCTAGTTGCCTTTCTAAACTCCAATTATCTATTTCCAACTTCAATTTGACCGCTGGGACTCTTGGAAATACCCACCATGGAAAACACACTCTGCAGGTGATTTTCTACCAAGGAGAAGCCTGAAATTGATTTTCTGCCAATGCTGAATAATGAAGTATCAACGCCAAAAACTTCAAATGTAAATAGAACCAATGTTAGAATCATCTGAAACATGACCTTTACTAGATTTGGGAAGCTAACCTACCCAAAGAAACACAATCTCAGATACATATTCCCTCTAGCTTGCGAAGGAGAATTCAATTTGAGGAAATTTGATAAAGGCCTCCTAGCCTAAGGGGAAAGCTAGAATTAGACTCAAGACTTACACGATGATTTCAAAACTACTACCAAGTACTAGACATCTATTTTTGTCTAAAGGTATGCGGAACAAAAATGGGGCAACAAACAACAAAGTATAGTATATTGCCTACGCAGACCAAGGAGGTTTTCAAACATTTGTTTGTTGGGCAATGAATTTAAAATGAAAATCATTCCAGAGCATTGCCAGCACAACATGTTGGTGGAGGAATATTTGAAAACATTTCAAATACAAACCAATATGCATTTCAATAAAGGGTGTGCAGATTTTAGATGGAGATTAAATAAGTTTTAAAAACATCAAAAATGCAAAGGATAGTGCAGAGAAATGGTTGAGAAGAAGTTGAAACAACAAGGTAAAAGGAAATAATATTTAAAACATACATAGCATATGTAATGTACAACATTCTGAAGGAAGGTTTGAAACATATTAAACAACATTGCATTTCCCAGAAATCATGCAACCTGTTGGAAGAGGGCTCAAACTTGAAAATGCATAGAGAATTTATCCCATATTGGTGGGGTTTTGGTTATTTATATTTTTAAATACTAAAGCACTCAGTTTTAATGTGAATAAGAAAGAACCAAGAGGCCTTGGTGGGCCCCATGGCTAGAGTAATCTGTGCACGGTGGGCCCCATTATTTCGACGTGAAATGCTGGATAAGCTTTAAAAACAATAAAAACTTAGTCCCACATTGCTGGTGGGAGGAAATTTTAGAAAGATTATAAGGTAAAATGCACAGTATGAAATTCGAAGAAGAAGACAGAGGCTATGCACACGCATGGGAGCGGGCTTGCCTCAAAAACCATCATAGATCACAGAGGATGAAATCCAAATTTTGATGGACCCCACAAGAATGACATGGCAGATGACATGGTGCAGAGGCTTATAGATTAGGCACACATCTCGAGGTGATCAAAATTGACGGTTGGCGCAATGAATCTATCCGAAAGATGTGAGGTAGTTATCTTCAAGGGATCGTGACAGATAGACACATGTCAAGGCCAACAATAGTACATATGAGATGGTTTCTAGGTGGTGATGAGATGGTGGCCACATAGGAGATCATCCGAGCTGGCACACATCTTGAGGCAATTAAAATGGACGGTTGTCGCAAAGCCTTGAAGATAAAGATGTAAGGTGGTTACCATAGAGGCAACATGACAGTGCAACACATGGCGCTCGGACAAGTGGTGGGCCTAGAAGGAGGTAATTAACATAGGTGCCTAGGTGGAGTTGCAGACCAATCAAAGGGTGCCACGTGGAAAATGCATGTAAAATCTAGGTGGAAAAGGCATAAACAGGGGCAGATTAAAGTGCTAAAAGTGAAAATATTAAGGAAATATTGCACGGGAATAAAGATTAATGCAGAAATTTCAAATTGATAATATTGTAAACTCAATAGTTTAACTATTGAAAAGGATTGAAAATTCAAATTTAAAACTATTCAAAAGCACAGGTGGAAAACTTTGATTAGTGATTCAGGGGGAGTTTTTATCCAAAATATTAAGTATCATATATCACCAGAAAGGTCTTAGAATGAGGATTCTGATTCTGTGAACCATTTGAATCCATATCAAATCAGATTTTTGCAGTTGCCAATTGAAGAAGTTGTAGATATTTTTTGGGGACAGACAGGTGTCGATGAGTGAGATAGTTTTCTCCTTTCTCCTATATTTGGTTTTTTCTCCATTATAACAAGGATGATGAATTTTACAACTGCAAAGGAGACTTGATACTTTGTTTAGTTTTTTCATCTATTGGTCTATCTGATGTGTATTGAAGCAAAAAGATATTAATAACATACAGTGGAATCTCTTGTTTCAGATCTATGGTGTCTTTTTTTACTTTTGTTCATGCTCTTGTATGTTTAGATTGTAAGACATTCTGAACATGCAGTTTATAAGGTAACTATGCAATTACTTGTGAGTTTCCTTCAAGGAAGGAGTCAGTCTTGTGAGTAATCCTAGAGGGCTAGGTATTACTATGAGAATTTGATACATGGATGTGAGAGTGAGAGGATAGTTTGTAAGGCACTCTATCTGGGATTGTATTTGTGTTATTATTAATTTTTTTCTATGGATTTGCATCTCATTGGACACTTTTCCCGGGATTAGACACTGGTCTAAATTATGATAAGTAGTTCTCATCATCAATTATAAATCAGATTAAATCTTTACTTTTCTATTTCTGAGAGTATTCATGTTTGTTTGTATTCAAAGGATACAATTCATTTTTCTGATTCCTTGAAGAGTGAATCATAAGGTTAGCCTTCCTAAGTCTAGGGACTTTGAAAATAAGAAGGATGAATGTCCTTAATCCACTATAGGGTTTACTATTAAGTAGTGAGTCTAAAGATAGGTACACCTGCCTAGTTCTATGGAGCCCGAAGTGAAGAAGGATAATATCCTTGTTAATTAGCCTTTTTCCTGTATGAATTTGAATTGGGAATCTAAGAGTCAGGCTTGAATAGCCATATATTGATTCAATAAGAAAAATAGCTAACAGAATGATGAGGAAAGCATAAAAGAACTAGAGGACTACAACAGGTTTGTTTATATAGAACCTGACACTCTACCTGAGCAACAGTGTATCACTCCTGTGCAACAAAATATTGCACCCGAGCATTAGGCTGCAATTACCAAAAAAATGAGGAAAATCCTCAAGATGATGTTACGAACAATGTAGATCAGAACGAAGGTCAAGAAGATGATCAGAATGATGAACAAAGGGATGAAATAAAAATTTCCAAGTATGTCAGAAGACATCATCCAAAGAATCAAATCATAGGAGACAAGAAGGATGGAATGAGAACAAGAAGTAAGTCACTAAACACTAGATGTTTACTTTGTGATTTTGAGACTAAATCTTTTAATACTGCACTTGAGAATGAAGAATGGGTTAGTGCTATGAATGAAGAAATAAAATAGATTGAGAAGAATAGTACATAGACACTAGTACCAAGACCAGATGACAAGAATGTCATCGGTACCACATGGATATTCAGAAACAAGCTAAATGAGAATAGAGAAGTCACAAGAAACAAAGCAAGGTTAGTATGCAAGGGATATGCACAAGAAGAAGGTATTGATTATGGAGAAACCTTTGCACCCATTTCTAGACTAGAAGGAGTTAGAATATTACTTGCTTATGCTGCATTGAAAGGATTCAAGGTATACCAGATGGATGTCAAATCTGCATTCCTAAATGGAATATTGGAAGAAGAGGTATACATTGAACAACCAGAAGGGTTTGTTGATCTAGACAAGAGAAACATGCTATGTAGACTACATAAAACCTTGTATGGATTGAAACAAGCACCTAGAGCCTAGTATGAAAGACTTCATTCCTATCTTATTAGCATATAATTTGTTAGAACAATTGAAAATAACAATCTGTACTTAAATGAAGATACCAATGGTAATATTTTAATTGCTGAAATTTTTGTTCATGATATCATTTTTGGAGGAAATTAATTGTTATGCAAATCCTTTGCTAATGAAATGAGCAAAGAATTTGAAATATCTATGTTTGGAGAGATCAAATTTTTTCTTTGTCTACATATTCTTCAACAAGATGCAGACATATATATCACACAATCCAAATACATCAAGGAAGTACTAAAGTTATTCAAGATGGAAGATTCCAAACCAATTTGAACACCTATGGCTACCGGATGTAAGCTGACAAAAGAAGACAAATCAAATGAGGTAAACCAAACATTGTATCGATCAATGATTGGAAAACTAATGTATGTTGTTCATACCAGACCAAATATAACACATGTAACTAGAATAGTTACAATATTCTCTGTTAATCCCAAAGAATCACATATGACTGTTGTCAAGAGAATTATGAGATATCTAAATAACACCGAGGACTATGGCTTATGGTATAAAACAGAAGGGAAATTTGAGCTACAAGTCTATACAGATGTTGATTGGGCTGGAAACATTGATGACCGAAAGAGAACAATTGGAGGAGCATTCTTCATGGGTGACAGACTTGCCACATGGATCAACAAGAAGCAAGGATGCATCTCTCATTCTACTACAGAAGCAGAGTATGTGGTTGCTGCTGCAAATTGCTCCAATTTTGCATGGATCAAACAATTGCTGGAAGGTATAAATATCGAGATTCTTGAACCAATAATTATCTAATATGATAACGCCATGGAATCAACATTTATAAGAATCCAGTCGTGCATGCTAATAATAAGTATATTTCTCTCAAATATCACTATCTACTTGAGAACAAGTACAAGCAAAGGAGGTGATACTAGAATATGCTCAATCAAAGGAACAATTAGCTGATATATTCACCAAGCCAATACCGAAAGATACATTTGAGTACCTAAGACATAGAGTAGGAGTCCAACCCTTTTCTATTGGTCAGTAAGCTAACTAGGAGGATGCATCAACCTACACACAATCTAAAGATCATTCAAGTTGATGCAGACAGTGAGATGAACAACAACAAATACATATGTACATAGCAAAGTACAAGTATGCACCAAACACCAGAGACATTGTATTATTGATGGATAGGGAAATTCAAGGAATATATTATATAAAGGGATGGAACATGATATTGATGATTTTTGTTTGTCATTGTTGTCAAAGGGAGAGATTATTTCATTATCACCAAGGAGAGATTTGGGAGAGATTATCTCACTGACCAGAAAAGATTATATTATTATCCATGAAGTGAAGTTCTTGAGAATCAGACAGATAGTTAATCAATATTCAAAGGGAGAGAAATTGATTACATATGAAATATCCATCTAAGGGAGAGAGTTCATACAAGAGAGAAATTGTTGTTAAAGGAAAAAGAGATTATCAAGAAGAGAAATAGTCAAGGTAGAGAACATATCAAAACAGAGACATTAGATGCTACATATATCCATTGAAGGGATTTAAGATTGAAGACAACCATTCTGCAAGAAAAAAATCTAAGCTATTTAGAGCTTGTACTGAAAGCCAAACATTTGTAATAGTTACATTAGAGAAAGCTTGATGAAACTCTTATATTTCATATTGTATTAGTGATACTATAGTATGATAATGTAGCATGTTGCCATCAATGCCAAAGGAAGAGATTGATGACATGTAACTGATTGAATGTTTGAAGATGATAAGTTGATCACCGAAATGCAAAAGGATAATGCAAGATATTAAATTAGTTAATGGATTGTATTGTCATTGATGTCAAATTGATATAATCTAATCGATTATAATCAAAGTGTTAAAAACTTCAGAGAATCAGAGAGATAAATATTATTCTTTAAGTAATGCATAAAAGACAAGCATTGACTATGTGACTTCAAACATCGACAGCTAGAGGAACCTGACGGACAAAGATCACCAAAACTCAAGTCACAGTGATGCCTGAGCAAGAACACTGATGAGCATTATCGACGAGCAGAATCACAAGCATAACCGACGACCATAATCATAGTGTAAACCTACGGAGAAGCCCGAGGAGAACTGGAGTGTTGACCGAAGCTATCAAAGAGTTAAAACACCAAAATTAACTTGAGTTCAGAAATGAAAAAATATCTAGCTGGCAGAGCTAAATATGGACATAACTGGTAGTTATCATTATTTTCATCAACAAGATAAAGCTAGAGATAAGTAAAGGATTTAAAGCTATTTTTTCCAGTTGGAAATATCTCTGTGAGATAAAACAAGAGTTTTTCTTTAAATCTGATTGGATAAGATTGTGAATCATGCCAAGATCAATAAAATCAAGAACCTAACCATGATATTATATCTTTAAAGACATAATTTAATTCATTACGAAAGAGGGGGATTGAATGAAAAAGAGGATGTTGAAGAGAAAATGATGAAGAACAAATTCATATAGTCCTGATCAATCAAGCTGAGGAAAGAGCTAAAGTTTTCTATGGACACCGAGTAACAAAGCATAGCATCACCGAGCAGAACTAAAGTGGAGCAAAGGTATTAAAATAGATATATTTATCATAATAGTTTTATGAGCTTACAATAGATCTATAAATTTGCAAGTATATGTTGTATATGTGAACAGATCATATTGTTTTAGTTTAACCATTGATTTAGAAAGTCTCTTAACCGAGCAGGATTTAAAGATCCTTTCTATATTGAGATACATTCCAAGGAGTATCAAAAATTTTGATGATGAAGATAGCATGAGATGCTAGATACCTATTGACAGGCCAAGAGAGTGTTTGATCAAGGAAGGTAGCATAGAGATGCCCGATATCAAGTGATAGACTAAACTTTTAAATCCTCTAACAAGGTCACACCTAATAGTGTGTTTGTAACCTTTAACAGGGTTGGCTCTTCACCGAGCTCACTTTAGAAGAGTCAAAATTTTGGGTTACCAGTCCCAATTGATATTTCCCTTAACATGGTTTCCACATTAAAAATCCATGTGTCAATGTGTTTATGAGTCCTTACTTTAGTTTTTTGCATTACACATAGCTAATCTAGATTGATCGGTATACTCTAGATAATTTACTATCTTTTGGCAAATTAACAGACTGCTATTCGATAAACATATAGAATAAGGTTTTAACAAAGCATTTCAAGCAGTTGTAATTTGATAAGTATATTTGAAGGCATTCATCTTATAGGTCTAAAGATAACTAGAGGCTTAATATTGTGGTACTAAGTTTTTGGGTTGATTAATTGGAATATTTTTTAGGCCACTGATTCACCCCCCTCTCAGTTATTACTAACATTCCATTATGTGATAAACTTAGGAATATTTCCAAACTTTATAATGGAGAAACTACCCCTAAAAAGTAGGATATTGTACTTTCAAAATGTAAAAAGTGGAACTTGGTATGGGTATGCATTGGTTTGTGGTGACTGATCATGCAAGTATTGTATACTTTTCTACAATTCATGGAGTTCGGGGCAATGAACCAAATTTGTTTTTGGTTAAGTTGTGAAGCATTTTTTGGGTTGTCTCATCAACCATTTCCCTAGGTTGACTCATCAAGCATTTCCCTAGGTTGACCTATCAAGAAATTTTTAGGGTTAGGGTTTATTCTATAAGAAAATGGTGTTAGGGTTGTGGCTTGTTAGAGAAAATAAGTATTGTAGAATTTTGCAGCGATATTTAGTTTCAAGGTATTGTTGGTTGTAATCAGTTAAAACAACTGATTGATAATATTGGACTCTCTATTTGGTGGTGTAGCCCAAGACTGGGTGATCCATGTTAAATATGTGTCTTCTTGTTCTAATTTTGTATACTTTATTCCTTTGCATTATTGGTTATTTTCATGTAACTATTAGATTTATATTTGCTAATCCTAACAAGTGGTATCAGAGCAGTTTTTTTTTTCATTTATCATCTGTAGGAAGGTCTCATGGTTGAGTGGGAATCCCATGATCGAGTGGGAGTAATGGAAGATGAGGGTAAGTTTAAGGTTGAGAAGTTTAATAGGCAAAAAATTCAATTGTAGAAAATACAGATGGAGGACTATCTCTATCTAAATTATTTATGGAAGCCATTGGGAGGACTAAGAAATGAATTCACAACTATGTCGCAAGAGGATTGGGATATTTTGAATAGAAAGGCATTTGGGAGTATTCATTTATGCGTGATACAATCGGTGGTATTTAATATAATAAAAGAGAATACAACTGAAGATTTGATGTAATCCCTAGCGAAGTTATATGAAAATTCTTCTTCTTTCGAAAGTGGAACAAAAGGATATATTGCAGGTTGGAGAGGCTCTATGTTAATAATGACCAATTAAGTTTCAAGAAGGATGACAATGGTGTGTGTTAAAGTGGTTCTGTACACATTAACAGATCATCACCCTATAGTTTGCTTAATTTTTCAAATGGTTAGTACCTTACACTCCAAAAAAGGGCCATAACTCCCTTTCCCTTAATACTACCCTCTTGGGGGATGAGGACATCAAGGAAGTAGTTCTTATGATCAAGTGGTTTATCCATGGCATGTGAATAATGAGAGTGCCATTAAGAGATGGATACAGTGTACAGAAAGTTGGAAAACATATTTCAAGTGGTGGGAAAGAAAAGAGCCAAGGACTCTAGGAGATTAGAAGATGAATTACATAATAAGTTGTGTCATGTAGAATAAATCATTCAAAATGATCCGCATGATAAGGAAGCACTGGAGAGATTAGTATACTTTGGGGAATATTTGAGAAATGTGCAATAACACAATATTAATGGTGTTAAAACCAAAGCAAGAGATAATTGGATCAAGGATGGAGATAATGGGTCAAGATAGTTTTTCTAGTTACTAAACTGCAAAGAAGCTGCGATCAAGATTGACTGCATCTGCAAGGATGGAAATACTATTAGTTCCTAGGAGGATTTTCTACAAGCCTATGTCTACAAGCCTATGTTGAATTTTACTCCAAACTCTTGATCTTGGAGGAAGAAGGTTCAAGTATGGAGGATGTGAGGAATAAGATTAAAAACACTATTCTTCATCAACTTAGTGAGGAAGATGCTCACTCTATGCAGTCCTATTTTAGTTGATGAAGTTACTGGGTTCATTCTCAATATGAGTAATGAGAAGGCTCCATGACCTGATGGACTACCTAATGAGTTCTATATGGAGAAAATTTAATGGATTATTCAAGATTTGCTTCAGGTATACAATGAGGCTATTGAGGAAGGTACATTGGGATCAATAATCAATACTGGAATTATAAAGCTTATTCCTAAAGATGGGGATGAGACACTTATCAAGAATTGGAGGCCAATTACCCTCCTTGATGTGTCATAAAATTTTTTGGCCAAACTATTAGCTGGACGGCTGGTGGAAATAGGCAAATGATGTTTCAGAATAGCATTCAACTAGAACACTGGAACCACATTCTCAACCCCATAGACAACCTAGCGAGGAGAGCTATTGAGTTGGTCTTTAGCGAAGAACTATATGAATTTGAATTTAGCCTTAGGAAAAATAGGGGATTTGTAGAGAATTTCATTTCATGTCTATTACTGGAAAGGGTGCCAAAAGTAGAAATTGTATCCCCCTGCAATAAAATCTTTGTTTAAGAAATCTTGTGTGGTATGGAGAATGCAGTGTATAGTGTAAAAAATAACCTTGAAATCCCTTATTTAGAGGTTTATATGAGAGCTCAGGTCGGTACCTTGGAGGATAGGGATGACATAATTTGTTGTCCGATTTTGGTCATTCGAGACAAAGAGGCCTTCAATTCCAATTGGGTGGTGGTAGATAGAAACTTACATTTCATGCTGAAATGGGAGTGCATTATACCAAAAGATTCAATATAGTTTGGCTCTATAAATACCTACAAGAGGAAGGTTA
>MU223289.1:270644-283183 GCA_018584345.1 Thuja plicata
GGAGGATCTCTTATCCTAAATTCAGCACTTAAGAGACACCTTTCTCGGTGATGACTTCAAAATAAAAGTCGTTGGATTTATATCTCTGAATTAATTATATGGGCTATTAAACAAGGAAACTCATAGGGATAAAAAATGATAGTTGAGAAGGGTAATTTTCCTTATTACATATTAACTCATACAAGAAAGATAGGGGTTGTTTTCCTATTTCTAGAGGCACGTTAATATAAAGATACTTAACACACACACACACACACACACACACACTTAAATATATATACTCTTACTAATTGAATAGATAATGAGAATAAACAATCCTATGTTGATAGAGTAATTGCATCAAATAAAGTAAATATTAGGTAGGGCTGTAAAAAGAGAATTTAATTCTATCAAACAGAAATATGAAAGAGTAAAAGACTTAAATAGGCAATGAAGAAATTAAGTGGAGATAGACAATATTGGAAATATTAATGGACATATCAAGATTCAAAAATTAAGGGTAGAATGTAAAATTCTTTAAGAGAGATAATAGATAGTTGAAGTAAAGAGAATTAAGCAGAAACATATATAGACATATCAAGATACATGAGTATGCATGGGTATATATTTAGCTAGCATATTCAATTAGATGCACAAAAAAGGATTCTCAAAGGCATAGCTAATAAGCAGAAGGGCATAAGTATATAAAGACACAACTACACCTCGGTCCAAGTCAATCGTACATAAGGGCTCCTGTTACTAAGTAATGTTGATACTTATAAGGCTTATAAAGGCAATTCATAGTGAGAATGCACAATAGGAATAAATTTAATAAAAGATAAATCTACTTACATATAGATATGTTAAGGAATATTCATTATTTAACATTTAATTATTTCATTTTCAGATTATATTTAGCATAGCTTCATTATATATACACGATGTTGTTAGTAAATTATAATGAATTTAAGTACGATTTTTATGGCTTACTAATAATGACCCTCACGGAAAGGAAAATGAGAAATGTAGGTACGTATCAAGAACAAAATACTAGAACTTTATGAAAGAGGATCTAAGAACAATATCCAACAAGGATGAAGAACCAAAAACAATGAAAAGGGGGGTAATGTACAAAGAATGAACTGGAATTAATACTAAAAAACCATGTATAAAAGAGGACATGTAAAAGAGAGTCCATGGCCTCAAATATCCCCATTTGTCCAGGGATAACATATGACTTATGTATTACTTAGATCTAGACTACAAAGTCCCGAGCAAGATGGGAGGTTTTCTTAGCTCCATTATTTCCTACCGGTGCCCGTAGTGAATGGAGAAACCATGTATTAATTAATTGATTAATAAATTATCAGCTTCGAGCTTTTATCGATAAAAATAATTAAATTATGAAATCACACTTATTAATGATGATGAAATCACATCAGATTTTCTTCATTGTGTTTATGTTGTTTTAAAAAATAATAATTTACCATAATCACGAGATACCAATATTGCAAGATACTCTTATCGCTTCCCTATAATATGATGTTCATTTATTATCTCATCTTTCCTCCATAGAGAATCGTTGTTTTTTACATTGCGTGTATACTCAATTATAATAACCTTATAAGTTTATCGCTCCTACAATATGACAATGCTATCCATTTAACTTCTCATTTGCTGCATATTAATCATGATGCTCATCACTCATATTCATATTTCTTTTACATGTCATTACTCATATTCATATGTCTGTTACATATCATCACTCATCACTCATATTCATAATACAATTACTGCGATATAAATATTGATGTCTATTAATTAGCGTAGTGGTTGCAATATATAACATATGACAACTATCCGCCATAGATTTTGATTTTGCATTTAAAAATATTTCTATTACAACTATATATAAAACAACCACTTAGTGTGTGTCACTTATTAAAAAAAACATATAATATATAATATATAAGTATATAATAATTATTAAACAACCACTTAGTGTGTGTAAATTATTAAAAATATCATATAATAAATAATATATAAGTATATAATAATTATTGAAATAAATTTGAATAAAATTTTAAAAATAATATATAATATCAATCACTATAAGATATACAAATATTTTAATTTTTTTAACATTGTGTTCACAAAAATCTTGGGAAAAAATTCAATAAATATAGACCAAATCAATTGAACCAATCATAATATATTTAATTTATAAATAAATATTTAAACTTTGTGAGAAAAAATAGTGATTTATGATTGGTTGATTGGTGCAAAACAAATTCACTAATTGTGCAAAGTGAATGCAATAGTATATTGCCTATAGAACAGCTAATCATCATAAATTTTGATATTGCATTTAAAAATATTTTTATTATAATTACATATGAAACTAGATTTTAAAATAAATTTCTTCTATTATTTAAAAATGAAATTCTAAATTGTCATATTCTTATTATATCTAAAAAATTTCATCAAGTTAGTAGCATTTAAAATATCTTAATTGACACCGAATTTGATGAATAAGACCTTCTCTATTAATATAAAAAATAATAATATTAAAATAAGAGTTATTAGAAAAATTAAATCATTTTCTAAATCTAACTGCATGAAACAAGATTTATCTATAATAGATTTATTCAAAACTACTCAACTCAAATTATTTGAAAATAAAAATTATAATCCCATAAAAAAACGAATAGAAAAAGTATTTATTTATTCATAGACCAATAACCGCAGTCCATTGGGAGCATTGCTATTCTAACAGTGTTTATAACAGATACAATACCATACAAAAGCTTTATTACTCATGCAGCTACCAAAGTCACCATTATCATATGTTTTGCAGGTATTATCACAGCCCTTCCTAAAAGGATCGCAACCCCCTTTATATGTACCGCTAAAAGATCCGCAATACCCGGGGAAGTCGTCAAATACCATTGTCTCTTTGTAATTGCAACCAAATTCCAAATTAGTATTTCAGAATCTTGTAAGAAAATAAATGTTGATGAAAGAGAAGAAGAAGAAGAATGCATTTTACCAGACGCAAGAGCAGAAGAAGAAAGCACGAGCAATAAGAAGAGCAGAATCACGCATCCCTTCACCATTTCTCTTTATCTTTTCTGTGAGAAAACAGTTTAATGATGCTGCTGTTTATAGCTGAACCAGCCATTTTCTCTATTTATGGAATCTCGCCATTCATTTGTTTCTATCTTAACTCCAGAACAGTCGCTCGTTAACAGCGATGCAAAATTTACAATGACAATAAACTCGCTCGTTAATAGCGATGTAAAATTAAGAATGAGAATAAATTAATTTAGTTTGCCATAGCTGCGACGACACTTGCAAAGCTTCGGATATTGCTCAATTTGGATTTTGCAGGTGGATGGATAAAACTACTCATCTTATAACTCTCATTAAAGAAATTGTAATAATTAATCGATAATTCAATAAAAATATGGAATACAACTACGTAGATCTCTGAATTTCTTCACATAGTATACTAGATTGTTAGATTGTTGTATTTGTGACTTATGTACTATGTAATAATTTATTGTTAAAATCAAGAAACAGACTGTCAATATTTCAAATCTAACACTCCATTCTAAGCATATTCATTGTACTGCTCAGAAAATACATGCTTCAATATAGGATATACTAAGAATATCTATATATTCTAAATAAAATTATTAAAATAATTATAATCTAAATATGGAAAAATATTATAAAACTTATGGGTCTTGTTGTGCTCATTTTGAGTGACGGTTTCTTGTTAATAAATACAGTGAAGGAGACATATTCCGATCCCTACATAGTACCAACGTTTCTTCCAGCGCGTCCATATTATTTAATTTATTTCTCCTACCTCTATCCTCGCAAATTACACATTATTTCTACGATTTTCTCACAGCATCTTTGGATGGTTCTTAAACGGTGTGCAGAAGCTAGTGTGAGTGGGGTCCTTCAGCCCCTCATTGACCGGGTTATTTATTCGCTCACTCCTTTACCATTATGTTCTATCCTCCCCTCCCCACTCCCCCCCCTCTCACACACAATATCATTATCTCTACATCAATCGGTAGTAGTCAATTTAGTAAGTGATGTTGTTAGTGTAAAAAATGTGTAGGTGGATAGGTGAGAGCTTCAAATCAGTGTGCTTCTACTTATAAGGATGTAAACATGATTGAAATAAAACCTTTGAATCAAGTAGATAATTAAAATCTATTACAAAGAATCTAATGTTATAATTAAGAGAGAGAGAGAGAGAGAGAGAGAGAGAGAGAGAGAGAGAGAGAGAGAGCGCTAAATACACAAANAGAGAGAGAGAGAGAGAGAGAGAGAGAGAGAGAGAGAGAGAGAGAGAGCGCTAAATACTCAAAATGGTTGAGATAGACAAGCAAAAAGATACAGATATAGATTTCTGGGAAGAGCGAAAGAGATCAATCCAAAAACAAGGAGAGAGGAAGATAAAGGTAAAGATGAAGAATGAGGAGATTGAAATATATGTGAAGAGAGAAAAAGAGATATATGTGAAGAGAGAAAAAGAGATATATGTGAAGATAAAGAGATAGAGATATATGAGAAGATTAATTGAGAAAGATATATCAAAAGAGAAAGGAAGAGATAAAGAGATAGAGAGATAGAGAGGGGGTAACAAGAGAGTGAGAGAGAGATAGAAAGAGGGAAGGTAGAGATATGTAGAGGAGGATCTATGTATAGGAGAGAGAGAGAGAGAGTTTACTCAAAGATACATGAACTCATGGGAGTTCAGCTCTCATTGAGACAGGAAGAAGACAAGCTGAGACTAGAGTTGCTTGAGCTGCAAGCACTAGTTATTCCCCACATGCAATCAATGCAAAAACACAAGAAGAAAAGCAAGGAACTAACAAGTTTTCCAAAGGTTAGCACCCTGGATACTATAGTTGATCTCTCGACAGATATAAATGAAGACATTGTGATACTACAGAATCTTTGAGACACTTCGAAGACTGTACTTGCCGGATTGCAGCAGAGGTATAAACATATTTTTGGTATTTACGTTTATTGTTGAGACTTTTTGTCAAAAAAGGGGGATATATATAGATAGTCTGAAAATTTAAAAAAAACAAACCAAAAAGAGCAATTAGAAAATACACAAAAAAGAGGAGAAGAGTAGTAACCTTGAAGGGGGAGTTACTAAGTGTTGATGACTTTGAATTTTTTGTCAAAATTATCAACTAATTTCAAAGGGGGAGACTGTTATCTCTATAAATTATTTTTTTGTCACTAGTTTAGACAAAGTCATATGAATCAGAAAACTCAATTGGTGAAAGGTAGAAAAGAAAATATATGAGTAGTAGGTAATGTACATCGAGCATGGCAATGAAGTCAGTAAAGTGAAGACACTACACCGAGAGCATACTGTTTACCGAACACCAAGAGTAGAGACAGTACACCGAGTACTGAAGAGAAAGTTAACCAAGTGAAGATAAGTTACTCTACTGAGTTACTTAATGGTTTGTAAAGCAATAAGGATGCATGTAATACACTAACACCATATTTATTGTGATCATACAATGCATAATGATGAGTTTGTTACACAATCAATGATCGAAATAATTCAAAGAGAAGATTCGAGGAGAAGATTAAGCGGTTAATCAAAGATTCCTATTTCCAAGAAAAAACACCAAGTACCGAGGTAAAAGTGACATGGCCACCGAGAAAAAAGTAGATCTAACGGTCAAAATAATTTATCAGCGACCTAATGCACAAGATTAAGAGACAATAAATCTTATACTTAAAGGAAGATTTACAGAGCAAAAGAGACAGACAAAGACGAAAGAGAAAAAAGAGATAGACCACAGAGAAGGTTGTTATTAAAGAACAAAAATTAGAGCAGAGTGCATCGAGCTAATATTTTTCTATAACAGAGAAAATCTTAGCAGTGTTACAGATTGTAATTGAGGTAACACAAGTATTTCAAAGCACATATAGTCTGATCAACATTTGTAATTGATGCATTATAGCATACATTTATAAGTTGTTAATACTATTTTATTGAAAGCTAGAAATCCCAGTACTGGGTAGATCTTAACTGATCTAATTTATGTAAAACCTTTAATAGGGTACATATCTAAGTGTAGAGATTGTAAAACTCCTCTAACTAGGTAGACCTAACAAGTCCTTGTATACTCTTAACTGGGTAAGCTATCAAAATGGCTAAACTATGTAAGCTCTAACTGAGCACCCTTTATACTGTAGTTAGTGAATGTTGTGGGTGTCATCCGCACTACATTTTTGTCCTCTAACCAAGGATTTCTTCATAAAAAAAATCATGGAGTTATGATTTGTTTTACTTGAATGATTTTATGTTTTATTTCAAGTTATTGAAATTGGTAAACAAAAACAACAGTATACAATCTAAGTTATAAATGTTTTTGTGGTACTAATTCACCCCTCCCCTCTTAGTCCCAACTTTCTATAAGTCATTCCAACAATTAGTATTAGAGCTTATACCCTTGAGTTATAGGGTTTGACTGTTAGCATTACTGGAGTTGTCATATGTTACATCAGTGACTATGTTTTTCATTGATGTCAACATACTGTTTGGATATGAACATAGTGTTTTAGTGAAGATTGACATAATAGCAGACATAGATTGAGTTAGCATAGACAAATAATTAAAGATGAGGTTATGCACAATTGAGAACATATTTCAAATAGTATCTTGATGATGTGGTTAAGAACACATACAAAGATTCAATTGTTGGTGACAATTATTCAACATTTATTGAAGATCATATTTTTGACAAAGTTTCTGAGAGATAGTATGTGATGTTTGCATTATATCTTATGACTAGTATGGAATTTGGTTTGCCGAAGTTATGCAGAGTTTGAAGAAAATATGTAGGTGATCTGACTAAGACTGCTTACTTTGGTATCACACGGGTGAAGAATTATTAAGTTTGAGAGCTAACAGTGTTGTGTAATTATGTAACATGTATTGTTTTATATTTCATAATTATTTAGGATTAATTGGCCGACTCAATTGTGAAGTATTGGGCTTGGTATAAAGGAAAGATTGGTTATTTGATTTCAAATGTAATGATGGAATGAAGGATGATAATATAGAGAGTGAGCATGTATGTATAATTTTGTAGCAGTATTTAAAGGATTGTATGTGAAAGGAACTTGGAAGATCTGGTATTTGAGATCTGGTAGTATTTGGTGCAGTAGAGGCATGGTTAGAGAGGATATAGAGTTTGAGAATTCAGTTTATTTGGTATTATTCTATTTTGAATAATATACATAGATAAATTGGATGGTGGGTTCACAACTTCAGTGGTCTTGCCCTTGAAGTTGTTTGGACAGTGGGTCTTTTTGTCTTCCACAAAATCCTAATAGGGTTAGAATATTTTAACATGGATTCAAAGTCTCCTATCAGGGACTGATATGTACTGAATGTATCTCATAGACTCCTAGTAGAGTCCATCCTCTCACAAGGAATTTTTATATTAGTACATCTTTTTGTGGGCATCATTCCCACCGGGGTTTACTATTGGATCAAGAGGTTCCCTAGTTAACAAATCTGATGTTATTGTGCATGGTTACCTTTTGTGGTTGTTGTTATTGTTATTTACATTTTTCAGATTTAATAAGATTGATAAAAGTTATATTATTCAGATAATTGATTCATACCCACCCCTCTTAGTTATCTTGGTGGACTTTACTTTCTAACAATTGTTATCAGAGCATCAAATCCTTGAAGGAAATGTTTGACAACTTGAGGAGATCAATGGTGACTCATTTCAGAAAAGAAAGTCCTAAGTTTTGATGGAGTTAGTAATGACAACTGAAAAGAGAAGATGAAGACACACTTGTTATGTTTAGGTCCAGGACATTGGTTGCTTACTAAGAATGCGAAATAAATCATTGAAGAAGATAAGATAGAGAAATGTATTGGAACTGAAAGAGATCTATTCATGTGTAACATACTTACGAGAGAAGCACTTTTGCTAGAACTTCCTGAGAATGAGTACAGTCAAGTAAAAACATTCAGAAAAACTCATGAAATTTGGTTATCTTTGGAATCTACATTTGAAGGTGATAAGCATGCTAAGAGAATCAGATTACAAAATTGGATATGCCTATTTCAAGAAGCAAAAATGATGAAAGATGAACCAGTTAGAAGTTATATTGGCAGAATATCAAAGATTGTTGCAGGTATTAAAGCTTGTGAAGGAAATAAAGATGAAGATGAGATTGTATGGAAGATTTTATAAACCTTTACCCCATCATTCAAGAAGATAGCACAAATGATAGAACAAGTTATACCTTCTACTAAGAAATTCACTAGAGAGACTCTTCTTGGAAGATTGGAATCAACATAGATAAGTTTGAAATAGTCTAGAGATTTTCCTAGGATTGAAACAACTTTTAGCATACTGAGTGTTCATCCTAATTCTATAAGGAATGTTAATGTTAATGGAGACTATGAGAGAAGAAGCAAATCTAAATCTGAAGAAGATAGAAATATTGAAGAATGAATTTCCCTACTTGTGAAGAGAGAACCTGAAGGTAATAAAAATTTTAAATGTTGGACTTGTCAAGAATATGGTCATTTTGCATCTAAATTCCCTAGAGAGTGAAGAAATACAAGAACTTTAAGCCTAGAAGACCGAAATAATGTTATTATGCTAATGATAAATAATTTGAAGCTAGTATTGATAAATTCTTGAGTGAAAGTGATAATGAAAGTTATGATATAGGATTTATTGTAATTAAAGAAGAAAGTCCTAGAAAGAAGTTAGAGTTTAGAGAAAGCATTAGAGAAAGAATTAGTGTCCCAAGTTGAAAAGAAAACTAATTGGATCATAGATAGTGGTTGTTCTCATCATATGACTAGTGATATGAACAAATTTTTAAAGCTTACCATCTATGATGGAGGAATTGTTAGAGTTGGAAACAATGCACCGTTTCATATAAAAGGAATTGGATCTATTACTCTTGATGGAAATACAAATACTGATGATGTTTATTTTGTGGGTGGATTGAAACATAATCTTTTGAGTGTTGGACATTTACTTGATAAAGGTTATCATGTACGGTTTGCAGAAAAGACTTGTAGTATCAAGGATAAGGAAGGTAAGATGGTTGGTACAGGTAGAACAACTAGAGGTAATGTTTTTTAATTGAACCCTAGTGAGATGACATGTTTGATTGCTAAAATTCATAAAAATTGGTTATGGCATAAAATATTTTATCACATAAATTTTGATAACATTGTGAAAGCAAGGACTACATTTGCAGTGAGAGATTTTCCTAAGATTGTGAAACCTACTAACATGATATGCAAAGAATGTGTTATGGTGAAACAGAGGAGAAGTTCTTTTACTAGAAAGAAGTTCACTACAACACTAGAGTTGGAGATTGTTCATACATATTTGAGTGGTCCTACTAGGATAAGAGGATTTTATGATGAAAGGTATTTAATGATTCTTGTTAAATATGTCACGAGAATGATTTAGGTATCTTTTCAAAAAGAAAGATTAGAAGCAATTTGAGAAGTTTTGATTGCTTAAGAATAAAGTTGAGAATGAATCTGGAACGAAGATTAAATGTTTAAGATCAGCTGGAGGAGGAGAATTTAATTCAAGTGAGTTTAACACCTTTTGTGAAGTTAATGTAATTAAGAGACAACTTTCAGCCCCTAGAACACTTGAGCAGAATGGTATTCTGGAAAGAAGGAAGAGGTTTGTAACTGAACCAACAAGAGCTATGTTGTTTGAGAATGATGTGGCAAAGACATTTTGGAGAGAAGCAATTAATACAACAGTATATAAAATGAACAGAGTACAAATAAGAGAAGATACAAACAAGACTCCTTATGAATTGTGGTTTGGACATGTACCATCAGTGAACTACTTCAAAATTTTTGGAAGTAAGTGTTATATTAAAAGAGATGATGACATTCGTAAGTTTGATGCTAGTCTAAGTGATGAAGGTGGGTAAAAGCACAATAATCTGTCACCTTTTAGGCTAACTTATCAGCATAGCTGAATTTTAGTATTTCTAACTAAAAATTAATTTTGGTCAAACATATAGTCTAGCTAGATTCATTCTAGCTAAGTTAGATAAATTCTTTAACTTTTCCAATTGGAAATGTCTATTAAATGTATTTTTTATACCACTTTGAGTCCAATTACCATAGAAATAAAATTATTTTAGAAAAAGTGATGTTTCAATAACTCCTAGTCTTTTTAATGATATTTTTTTAAAATAAAAAAATACCCTTTTGTAGAGATCAGAGTCAAGAAATCCTCACATAGACATAGTCTATTTTAACTAAAAATTATTGGAAGTAGGTATTTTAACAGTCAAGCAGTCGTTGATTCAGAAAATATTAAAAAATGATAAATCAATTAAAAAAAATTAAAATGATAGAAAACACTAGACAAGAGAGTCCTCTTCAATAATATGTAATTTATTTGGTTTTTGGTATAGTTTTGATAGGAGAAAAGTGGCGGGAGACAAAAACCGTTGATTTCAGGCAAGTTCAACTTTGAAAACTTATAACGGGAGGACTATTGATCCAAAACACTTCTTTCTTTCTTTTTTTGCACTAGCTATACATGTCATCTAAAACATATTCTAAAATTGGAGGAAAAAATAATGTTTTACTTATAATGATTTGGCGGGAAGTAAACACCTTGATTTACAGTATTTTTTAGGAAATGAAAAATAGACCTAAAAATTTTAAAAAACATATTAATTTTGGTTTTATTTTTTATTTTTAAATTATAGGCATATAATTCATCCTATTTCGCACGTTTCTTCAGTTCACATCATCTCCAAATTCTCAACAGAAATGTGACTTTTATGCCCTTGTAGCTTTACAGTTTTGGTGTTGTTAACCTTTTCCTTTGTAAAAGGGTGACAGATTATTGTGCTTTTACCCAGGTATATTTCTTGGATATTCATTGAGGATAAAATCCTTTAGATGTTTTACTCAGAGAACTAAAACTATTATTGAGAGCGCAAATGTTAAAGTGGATGAAAAGTTTAGAATTCAGGAAAGAATACTTGATTATGACTTAGAAGAAGAAGCTCATCCTAGAACTAATCAAGAGAATTTTGAATTATTTTTTGAGACTAACAATGATTTGAAGCTTGAGATTCATGACGAGGAAGAAAGTGAAGAAAAAAGATTAGAACTGAGATCTGAACCTAGATCTGAACCTAGAATTGAAGCAAGAATTGAAAAAACAACACCAAACAAGAATTTGACCAAGAATCACCCTACAGAGAAGATTATTAGAAGTAGAGACACAAGAGTGATGACAAGAAATAAGGTACATGAATAATTATGTTTGATTTCCCAGATTGAACCTAAAATTACTAATGAACCTTGTAAGGATGATCATTGCTTTCATGCAATGAAGGAAGAAGTAGATCAGATTGAGAAGAATAATACATGGGAATTAATCCCTAGACCTATAGACAAAAATGTTATTGGAACTAAATGGGTATTCAGAAACAAAATGAATGAACAAGGCGAAGTTTTAAGAAACAAAGCAAGACTAGTATGTAAAGGATATTCACAGCAAGAAAGTATTGACTATGAAGAAACGTTTGCATCTGTTGCAAGACTTAAAGCAGTAAGAATATTTTTGGCTTATGCAACTTATAAGAAATTCAAAGTATATCAGATGGATGTGAAGTGAACATTTCTGAATGGTGAATTGGAAGAAGAAGTTTACATAGAGAAGCCTGCTAGATTTCCCTTGACACATGAAGGTGATATTGTATGTAAGTTGAACAAAGCATTATATGGATTGAAGAAAGCACCCAGAACCTGGAATGCGAGGTTGGATAAGTATTTGGAAAAATTGGGATTGGCTAAAGGAACTGCAGATAGTAACTTATATTTAAAAGAAATTGAGAATGGTTTACTGATTGTTATTATTTTTGTTGATGACATAGGATGATCCCACAATAGTGGGTTACATTTTTTTTCCTAAACAGACATTGAAGTATTCATTTTGAAAAAAACTTTGAGATTCGGATGCAAATAGGCGTTAAACTGTTTGAAATCAGAAGATGAAGTAAACTAGAGTCTTTTAGGATTTTCTGTCTAGATTCTCTCTCTCTCTCTATATGTGTGTGTGTGTGTGTGTCTGTGCGGGTGTGTGTGTGTGTGTAAATATGTAAATATGTATATATATATACATATATATACATATATAGATATATTTATATATGTATATATATGTATATATATATACATATATATATACATATATATATATATATATGTATGTATGTATATATATATGGGTAATACCACAATAGTGGGTTACACTTTTCAGGAGGAAGGAATTCACCCCGAAAAGCGTGACCCACTAAAACATTTTACATAGTTTCGATCGAAATAGTTAAAAACTTTCGATCGAAAGCAACTAAATTTCGATCGAAAGTACCCAAAATGGGTACTTTCGATCGAAAGTTAGTTCGATCGAAAGTAACTAGGTTTAGATTTGGCGGAATAAAACCCGCCGAAACAGTCATTGTGA